>BQNB010101621.1:0-24430 GCA_026074375.1 Tanacetum coccineum | reverse complement strand
AGGATGAGTCATACTAGTCAGCGTTACGGCGTAACGTGGATAATTAGTTACGCCGTAATATATTCTATGCCTACAACATGGAAAGCCTCGTCAGCACTTTACGGCGTAACACTCTGCAAGGTTACACCGTAGGAAATTCGTAATCTATAAATAGATGCCTCATTCAGCCACTTTAGCATCATCTATCCCACTAGAGATCCAACGGGTGATTGCGCACGTCTACCCTAAATCTATAAATCGAGCTTGAACCTATTTATCCTCTGATAGGTTAATGAGGTCTTCAATCAATGCATGCTATGTGATAAAAATTGGGAGACTCCACTATTTCCAGGCTCAAATCTTAATGGCAATATGGTAAGAGACGAACATCGTCACAAATGAGGCACTTAACCAAGTTTAAGTCAATTCCCCTTTTATCTAAATTGATGTGTATAGGTAATCTTCAATTAGCAATGTGTCAAGAGGTGTTGTTGACCTTAATCAGGGATAGCTTGTTCCACTCGGGAAAGTTTTTAGACTTATTTAAACATAAAGAACCACTTAAATATAAGAAAACATACATATAAAACAAACTATCTCATTTAGTTCGTCATGAACGTACAGATTGAGAATCAAGTGTCTAATTAATTATCTATCCAGTATCATATAGCTACATATTTTCAAAACCTTTTCAGATATATAATAAACTTTCTTAGGCCATTAGAAAGATTAACCAAAAGCGTTTCCTCGTAATATAATAATACAACATGTAATATTAGAATAAAGATGATACTATAGTTGTATAAGAAATCAATTGGTATGTTTAATTTTTCAAGCTAAAATTAAATTCAACTTATGAAGAAAGGCAGTGTCTTCATCCATGGCCCCGGTGGTCGTGAGTAAGCATGGAAGAAATAAGTAACAACTCTCTAGACATGCCACATAACTGTTTGGTGGAAGATGACATAAATACACATTAATTATTTTAATTACTAAGGCCATTATTTAATAATCTGATGAATCTAGAGAACCTTTATTTAATCTGATGAATCTGATGGTATAATATGTTTATAAAATTTCAATTGTCGAAGAAAGTGGGTAACTCACCAATACTTATTTTAAGACTTAGTAAAATTTTAAACATATTAATGTTGGCGGTGTATCTAGCTATAGTCAGAGCCTAACCTCGGAATACCTCAAAAATAACGTTTGAAGTGATATTTGCGTAAAGCATATTAGACCAACATATATAAAGAGGTGTTAGACTTAGAGGATGCGAGAAGAAAAAAAGAAAGAAAGAAAAAATGACAAAAGGTGAGGAATACAAAAGCCAAGAAGGGTACTTATAGGCCAAAAACCCAAAATGGATAAATCGATTTAGAGAGTGGCGCGTTGGCCATGTGTCAGACCCTGATCAGCGCGCTAGAAGCCCGATCCGACTTTTTGGGTTTTTTTGCGTTTTAAATACCCGTTCTTGCTAAAACCCTCCATTGTACTTCACGCTTTAACCTTTTCATTATTCTTATACTCCAGGTCAACAAACTCAAATAGCCATTTGATAAAAACGTTTGTGAAATAATTAAAAGAGTTTTGGGGATGTTTGTCCAACTTCAAGGAGATAGAGAAGAAGCATTGACAAAGGGTATGTTTGGGTATTCATCACATGTATTTGGCTTAGTTGGAAACTAATCATGGTTAAGTGAATGAGTTGTCATAGTTATGATAGAAAAGAATATGCTAAAGGAATAAAGAATATGCCAAATGAATATTCCTTGGCTTGAAGACGAAGTGTGGATATTGAAGGGATAATTTTAGTTTGAAATTCGAACAATTAGACATGTGGGATAAAGACGAGGAGAGTGTGAGTTAGCTTGATGTGATGGTTTGGAGCCTTATGATTTGAATTCAAATTTCAAATTTGGATTTTAAGGACAAGGGTAAGGGTGAGTTGTATATGAGTTGTATAGGATGTGATGGTGATGTGAAAGAAGGGAGCCTAAGTTTCAAATTCAAATTCAAATTTTGAATGTGAGGAAAGGTAATGAAATGGCAAGGTGTGTAGGAGAAGTCTGGGAAGTGTGAGCGAGTATTTGAATTCAAATGTAGAAGTGTGTGAGTGTGTATATAGGAGAAGAGTTTGGAAGAAGCTTTGGGTGTGTGTGTGTGATTTGAATTCAAATAGGAGTTGTGTGAGTGTAGAGGTGAAGAAAAAGAATGATTAGGGATTGTGTGGTAGAGAATGTTGAGGTGTGATGGATAGGAGCCTATGTTGGAATGTTGAGGAACAAGAAGTACAACAAGTATAAGGAAGGTACATTGTGTAAGGAAATGTGAGTTGTCATGTGAAGGGATAAGCTTGAGGAGGTTTAAGTGAGGAAAGTTTAAGTGACGAGGATGATAATCGAAGGATTGATTATATGGGTAGATAATCACATTGCCATTAAGAGATAAAAGAGATGGGCAATGATGATTAGGAAATGATTTGGGAAATGGGAAGGAATGTTAGATTGTGTGGAAGGTGCGAATAATCACTTGTTTTGGGCAGAAGGGATTAACAAATGATTAAGGAATATTTAGGTGAGAATTGAGGTGTAGGTGATATGTGAGGAATACATGTAGGAGTGTGGGAGTTTGCAAAACATTTATATAGAAAATGGGTAATAAGGATCAAAGTATAATTAACCTTCAATTAACGCAAACTCAATTAGTCATTTAGACTTTCATCCATGATTATCAACAATGGATTTGATCACTAATCACCTTGATGCAAACAAGCTAAGTGCTTTGCATATCAAGTAAAGCATATCCCATAACGAGAAATGATGCGTTTACGTAAAGTGACCTTTGACTAAGTTTGACCAATAAGGGAGTAAAACCCGTTATGTGATTAGGAACAACGTAAATCCGGATTAAGGTCAAATGAATACTTTCGTTTGATGGTATGTTGAAAGTATATTCATACTAGGTTTAGAGAAGAAGTTTCGACCTTGGCTAGAGGCGTTTGATAAAATAAATGAGTTGGCATTTTGTTGAAAAATGGGAGGATTTGTTTTTACTCCTCTCTAAGTCTAAACCTTATTTAGATTGTTCCCAAATGCTTAAGTATCATGTATATACCTTTATTTAAGTTTCCACATGTGTCGGGTAAGACGAAAGCCGACTTTGCAAAATTCGTAAAAACGGATACCTTGAGTAGCGCGCTAGCCACGTGCTAACGCATGATTAGCGCGTCAGATTCACAAATCTAGTTTTTCAGATTTTGGCTATCATTTTTTTAGTGTTGCGAACGTTTATTTGTCATCATCAAAACATAAAGGAGATCTTATTCAATGTTGTCCCAACAATCTCCCCCTTTTGATGATGACAAATAAAATTTTGAAAGCAAATTAAAATTACAAACATAGCGAAGATGAAGAATGCCGTTGATGTAGCTTGCGTCTTGATCTTGGCCTTGTAATTTGGTAAAGCTTGAACTTTGTCTTCACCGATCTTGAGTTACTTATCTTCTCCCCCTTAAGCTCTAGCTCTCTTTGCTTTGCTTCTCCCATTTTTGTCAAATTAAATAGGCAGGATCTTGGTCTATCATATGAAGGTAGATATCTTTGTAGATGTAGAGAGTAGATATCTTTGCACGTGCTCCCCCTAGATCGTTGCTCCCCCTTGTTCCAAGGTGGGGGATCCATGGGTCAAGAGCATTACCTTCTCGGTGTTTTTGGCTACAACTAGCAACAAGCAAACACAAAATAACACAAGAAAAAAACATATACGCATGTTCAAGTCCAACATGGGTTAGCTTACCATTTGGAAACTTGAAAACATGGAGTAGTGAAAACATTAATTATTGTGACTTTGTACATTTGTTGCATACATTCATATACATATTTCATCATTTTATATGTAGTTATTCATGAGTCCAATTACTTTTTGTTGAGCATGTTCGATCAATTAATTTGCATGTGTTATAGTCTTAATCTCATCCTAATATCTTGTTCAAGTAATATGTTACCTCTAAGCGTGGACAAACAATTAAGAAAGCATCTAAGCATTTCATTTCACATAAAACATGAAACAAGCAACATAGATTTTACACAATCTAACAACAAGCTATTCTGGGCATTTTAAAGTCCTACACTACTTTATTCTTGCCAAGCTTGTGTTCTTCCAAAGGGATTATTTCTAGGTTTTTTGTCTTCTTCAACTCATTCTTCATTATTGTCTTGAAGAAAGACCCTAGCAATATCCTCAACGATCGTTGTTAAAACCTTTAGATCGTTGTTAATGGATTCATGTATCTCTCGAATCTCCTTGTGAAGAGCATATATGTTCTCTTCCGTCATGTGTTAAACTTGGGAACACACGCATTCATCACATGAATGTCACGCGAAGGTTCCTCAAGCTTGCAAGATATCTTATTCCATATCGGGTCTTCTACTATACATAACTTAAGAAAGGTTTTACAAACATCTATGTTGCTACACCTAAGTTCATTCCAAGGGTAACCCTCTTCTTCTTCTTCTGAGGTCATCATTCTCCTACCTATGTTATTGTGTTATGAATATTCTTCAAAATCACTCATTTTTCTTGTTTTGGAAATTCTTGTTTCTGAAATGTTTGGTGGATTTTGTTGTGTTTCATGAACTAATGCTAGTTGGTTTATATAATCAAGGCCTAAGTGGTTAGGTGTGATTTTGTGAGAGGTTAACGTACTAAAGATGCTTGACATAAAGTCTATACACTAAGTACTTTTGATTTTTGAGTTGAGGGTGTTGAAAAGGCAATTATGCTTTGTTGAATCTTGTGATTTAGTTTGAATTTATTAAGATTTGGTTAAGATTGAATGATTAAGTTACATAAGCCAGTTCCTACAATTATCAATGCACGCACCTAGATTTGTTAAGCCATGCATGATACTTCCATTGTAGTTGGTTGTGTAGAGATCGTTAATAACCATTTTGGATTTTCAGAATTGATAACTTTATTTTCATTGCGTTACAAAGAAAATACTTAGGATCTCGGATGAGTGGTCTAAGTTATCAAACCTACTTTTATGTGTATTTTAACCATTTTTTGCTATTTTACACATATAATGAACACATATTCCATTATACAAGAGCAAAGTGTTGCTAAGTATAATATCTCGAAATTATGGTCGATGTGTTGTGTCAACATTGATAATTTTTTAACTACCAAGGTATATGGTAAGTTAAGTACAAAGTTTCTCGGACGAAAGAACTATATTATCATGTTTATTATTTGTGTATTTTAGTGTGTTATGCAATACCATAACGAACTCAAACAAAATTCTCTTAAGCTTGGTGACAAGTGTGTATGCTTGCATAAAATCTTTTCTTTTCTATTCTACCCTAATACACATAGCATGCAATCAACACATAAAATTAACAAGTTGACACAAATACAACATTTTCATCACAAGGGTGAGTTGCGATCCAAAGTGTCATTTTGTCATCGAATTTGTCTATTCAATCTTTCAAGTCTATTATGGGGGATAGAGCATGCAATGTTGCGAGTAGATCGATTTCACACTTTTAAATAAGTGAGGCGATGATTACCACAATATTAACAAGATGTAGATCAAATTTCTTGTTCTTAGCACATAAGTTTAACATGTAGAATCCGAGATAATGTCAACCATAGTTTGAATAATGTATTGACATCTATCCTTTATCTCGTTAAAACAATAATTGTGCCTAACTTCCATGCCTTTCATATAAGTTCTAGCACATAAGCACATAAGCTCTAAGAGCACAAGTTTATAAAGGTAGGGTAAACGACTTCTAGACCTCTAATTATTCTCTCAACACCTCATGCAAATCAATATTCTATAGTGCATTCCAACCATGAACAACCTCAATTAGATTCGTGCAATTTGGACTTTGAAAAATATCATGCGAAAATCCTAAGCTTGTTTAGTTTTAGACCTAAGTGCCCTCTCATTTAACTGTCCAATAACTTGTTCAGTTGGGTGACTTCTAGCTTCTTTGACACTTTTAGGATAACCCGGCTTCAAAGCATTAGCTTCTAATGACGAAGACCTAACCGGATCTTGAACTATGGTTCCATTGATCCTATCATCTTCTACCGAAGGAAATGACTTAGGCTCGGGCAAACTCTCATAAAAGGTTATTTTGAGAGATTCCTCAATTCTCATTGTTTTCTTATTAAGCACTATGTATGCTTTACTAGTTTGTGAGTATCCTAAAAACACATCTTCGTACGACTTTGGGTCAAACTTGGTGAGATGTACTTTAGTGTTAAGTATAAATACTTCACAACCAAAGACCTTAAAGTATTCTAATAACGGCTTCCTATTTCTAAGGATTTCGTAGGGTGTTTTATTAATGAATTTTCTAATATAAACCCTATTAAAAATGTATGTTGCCGTATCTAGTGCATGACACCAAGACTTTTGAAATGGAATGGATTGCTCATCTAACATAGCACGACTCACCTTTCTTAACTTGCGATGTGTCCTTTCAACAATCTCAATCGATTGAGAAGTGAACGGGCCTGACAAGTTATAAGACATTCCATATTGTTCACAAAAGCTCCCAAATTGTAATTTATCAAATTCACTACAATGATTTGTTACAACTGAAACAATAGAACAATTATGTAGGTTTCAAGCTTTTTACACAATATTTTAAACTTCTCTAAGACATCATCCTTAGACTCTACAAATACAACCCAAGTGTAGTTTGAGTGATCATCCACAATCATTAGAGTGTAGAAGTTGCCTCCGTAACTTTGAATTGGAGATGGAACAAAAAAATCTAAGTGTGGCAACTCTAAAACCCTAGTAGTTGACACTTCATTCCTATTCCTATTGTTTGCATTACCTTGACTCCCTAGACCACACGTATCACAAAAGTGTCTTTCAAAACTCAACTTTAATAGGTTCCTTAGTAGCTCGTTGGAAGCTAAGTTTTGAACTAACCACATATTAGCGTGCCCTAACCTCCTATGCTAAAGCATCGAGTTATCCACCATAGATGCGAGACAAATTTATTGTTTGGAGTTATCTCCTAATTTGCATCTATAAAGTCTATTTCTCCTATGACCTTTAGCAAGCGTTTTACCATTTTTACTGATAGTACAATCTACTTTGGTAAAACTAACTACGCAATCATCATCACATAGTTGACCTACGCTAATCAAGTTAAAAGCTAGACCACTAACATGCTTAACATTGGTAATTGTAATAGAGTCATGAGAAACGTTACCTCTACCGATGACCTTTCCCTTTAGGTTGCTCCCAAAAATGACATGTCTACCATCATACGCCTTGTACGAAGTAAACAATATTTTATTCTCGGTCATGTGCTTAGTGCAACCACTATCCACAATCTAATCGTCCGATAGTAGAGGTCTTTGGTCGACTCAAGTTTGTGTGTATCCAAGTCCATTACGTGAAACCGGATGATATCTTTGTTTGGTGGTTTCGACTCTTGTAATGGGTGTTTGGATATCTCGAGTTTTTGCAAAATGAGTTTGAGGACCAATGGGTTTAACAAAATTATTAAACGCAACCCCATTTTTAAACAGCCCCCTGGCGCACCGGTGGCGTGCTAACATGTCAGCTCCTGAGTTTTTTAGGAGCTTCATTTTGTCCTTCTTTTAAAAATGTTATTGGTTTGTTTAGGCTTATGGTAGTGGTTTTCTCATTTTTAGAAAATCCAAGACCTGTTTTATCTTAGGATAATTTTTGACGACTTAGCATATCGTCCAAAACAACGCTACTTTTCTTGAATTATGAAAAACTTAATGCTTCGTCTTGAAGCTTGGAAACAATACTCCTTAAAGAGTTAACCTCTTGTGTAAGAACTTCACACTTTTGACAAGGTTCAATCACCTCTTTTAGATATAGTAAGTTTCTTTACTTCAAATTCAGCATCATTGATTTTACTTAGAAGTATTGATTTTTCACTTTCAAGAGCTCGTTTTTCTTTTAAAAGTTTGTCAAAAGTTTTAGTAAAATATTTATTTAACTTTAAGAGTCCCTCATTCCCTTTTTACATATCAACGATATCTAAATCATTATTAGAAATAGAAGGTTTAGGTTGTACCTCTTGACAGCCGATCGCCATGAGACAAGTTGCATCATTTCATGGTTCATCACCGTCTTCACTATCATTACAAGCTCTTCCAACAAAAGCCTTGTTCTCCTTGGGCTTCAGACACTCACCAATGAAGTAACCTTCTTCCCTGCAATTGTAACAACCTCGTATTTTTCATGAGCTTTCGCCGCCTTTTTTTCTCGAAATTATTACCGCGACCTCTTCTAAATCTATTAGCCCCATTTCCGAATTGATTTTTGCGTCCAAATCGATTTCCCTTTCGGAAGAACTTATAGAAGTTCCTTACCATTATGTTGAATGCTTCAGCTTCTTCTTCGTCTATGTCTTCATCACTTCGCCTAGTGACTTTAGCTTTAATAGCTAATGACTTGACCTTTTCTTTGGTAGTCTTAGAAGCTACGCCATTATTTTCCAAGATCATTTCATAAACCTTAAAGTTGCCAATTAGCTCGTCATGAGGAAGTGTTGCCAAGTATTTGGCTTCTTCAATGGCCGTTACATTGGCTCTCCATTTTAATGGAAGAGCACGAGGAAAGTTCCTCACATGATTTTTGCTAAAGTAGTCTTGATCTAAAGATTTGAGACTCGTAACAATAACATTAAATTATGTGAAACCACTATCGATAGTTTCTTCATTCGAGATTGAGAATTTCTTATATTGTTGTGTGAGAAGATCAATCTTGCAATCCTTGACTTGTGAATTGCCTTGGTGAGTGATGATAAGTGTACGCCAAACTTCCTTGGATGTTTTACACATGAAGACTCGTTCGTACTCTTTATGAGGTAGGGCATTGTAAATAGTCATCTTGCATCGTTGTTTTTTGAGTTGCTTTTTTTGATCATCTTTAAGAAGTTCGTATGGTGTTTTAACTTCCATCTTTGTTTCAGGATCGTCAATCATGAAAACAAAGTCACCATTTTAAATGACTTGCCATAAGTCAATATCTTTAGACTTAATGTAAGTCTCAAAGCGGGTTTTCCAAAAGAAAAACTCGTCGGCTTCTAGCAAAGGTGGTCTTTGCATAGATCATCCGTCGATGTAGTTCTCTTGAGCCATGGATCTTTATTCAACTTTTTCAAAAATCAGAGTTAAGATTTGGAATTTTTGAAACAGAATTTTTCAACTTAAAACGACTTTTCGGGAAGGCTTTAACTCTTGAAAGCTTGAGTAAACTGCTCTGATACCAATTGTAGAACCATAGATGGGGGGAGGGGTTTATACCATCCTTATGTCCAGTTGCGAATCCACGACACTGATACTATTACTCTTGTATAATCCTTATGGTAGACTATAAACCTTATTACAACTTCGCTCCATCGATATGCACTAAGATCAACGCTCACTAAGAAGAACTACTCCCTGCGGTATTCCTCCCTTGGCATCCTAAGAACCTGTAATTCGACTTTCTTCTAGGATCACTAAGATCAACTAGGACCACTAAGAACTTCCCTTTGAAAGCTTACCAAAACCCCAATTAGATCACCCAATAAGCTAGGCTTGATCACTAAGATACAACACTTCCTTTACAATAAAATTGAATTAAAGTTGTTTGATATGAATTAAGCCCTAATCTAACCTAGAGACTCGATTCTAATAGAAGGGGTATAAGAAAGAAGACCCTCGACTACTATCACACAAGTGTGGATTAAGTACTTGTGTGTCTCTCTTGTTGATAGAAATAATGCCTAAAAATGTTATTAATATTTTTCGACCTCTCTACGTTTTGATAATCACAAAATGTAAAAACGCTCAATGTGAAATTAAACGTAAACAAGTAATTAGTCGTAAATTTTCATTTTGAAAATTTAATCACTTAAAGATATGAATAAATAAATGCTTAATGCATTTTATGATCAAAGGAATTTTTATTCAATCTCACATTTTTTATAAAATGTAACAAACATTTTTATAACTTATACAAAACATTTTTGTATTTACAATAAATGTTTTATTCAAAATAAATGTTTTGAATTCAAAATTTCCACCTAAAAACATATATATTTGATCCAGGAAACACCTCCCTTGGAAAAGACAAAAAAGGGATGTCTGGCCATGGGCGGCCCCCTTAAAGGTAAGAGCGCCCCCCTTAGTGATAAGGGGGCCAGTCAGTTCAAAACCCTCCCAGCTTTGCCTCTAAACAGCAGACTCCTCCCAACTGATTTTTTTACCTTTTTCACACACATTCTTTTTATTCTAAATTAGTTTACAAATTTCTTTCATTCCTTTGATCATTTAATCTTAAGCATTTGTTTCTAAGTGATTCAAGCTTAGATCTTCGAGTACAAGAGAAGAATACTTCCTACCATCAAGTTACGAAGTGTTATAGCTTAGTTCGTGTTCTCGTAACATTGTTACGATTGTATTCTATCTTGTAAATCATTTGTGTATATTGTGGAAGTGTGTAAAATAGTTAGATCACGGTGATCGTAGTGAGAATAGATAGATTGTGGTGATCGTAGAAAGAATAGATAGATTGGGGTGATCGTGTTAGTGCTTAGGTGAAGTGAAGTGTTGATAGCGTGGTTAGTATTTTAGGCCTCAACATACAAAGTGTGTGGTAGATTGGTTCTAGCTAAGATTAGAACTCGACATTTGGCTTAGTGTCAAAAATTGGTGTAAGCTACTTGTGTATGGTTTTCTCCGCCTTAAGGGAGCTTGTTGACATAGTGAAGAAAACTCTCGAGTTGGATACTCGGGGAGTGGAGTAGGGCGAAGAGGAGTTTCGTTACCGAACCACTATAAATTCTTGTATTGTGGTTTGATCCTTCTAACACTTATCTCTTGTCTTGCATATTTATTTTATATCTTGTTATCATTTATTTACTTAGTTGTATTGTTTATGTTGTGTACACATTGAGATCACATAAAGTCGAATCTAAGATTTTATAAACAAATGATATATTAAATTAAAAAGCGGTAAACTATTCAACCCCCCTTCTATTTTTTCATAATTGGTATCAGAAGCCACGTCAAACAAGATTTTTAAAATAAATTGTATTTTAAAACTTGAATCGATCTATGGAATCGGAAAAATATTTAGAAGGGCAATCTATGCAAAGAGCACCACTATTTGAAAGTGTTGGATTTATTTATTGGAAAATATATTCGAAACTTATGTGAAATCAAAAGATCTGGATCTTTGGCATATTATTACCTATGGTGATTTTCCTCTCGTTCAAAATAATCCTGAAACTAAAAAGAATGAAATTGTATCATTTGACAAACAAAGCGATGATCTTAAAAAGAAACTTGCTAAAAATAATGACGCTAAAATGGTAATTTATAATGCTTTGCCACGTAAAGAATACGATAGAATTTTTATGTGTAAAACCGCAAAATTTTTTAGGATACTTTATTAATCACTCACCAAGGTAATAGTCAAGTCAAAGATAATAAAATAGATCTTCTTGTTTAACAATATGAACAATTTATTATTCCGGAAGAAGAATCGTTAGATAGTAGATTTGCTAGATTTAACACTATTATTACTAGTCTAAAGCACTTGATGAAGGTTTTTCTAGCAAGAACTATGTTAGAAAATTTCTTAGGGCACTTCATCCTAAATGGCGCGCAAAGGTTATGGCTATTGAAGAGTCGAAGGATTTGACATCAATATCACTTGACGAACTTATTGGAAATTTAAAAGTTTATGAAGTGATAATAAAGAAAGACTCTGAAATGGTCAAAGGTGTCATACCCCCAAACGGGGCCTAATCGGAAACACGTGTCCGGGGGCGTGACGTCATAATACACATCACAGAGACTAGTATCGGGACTCATGGACCTTTGGTTTCAAAAACTCTTAGGTTTCTCGTATATACATAGCTTATTTAAAAACTTAAAATGAAATAGTCAAAGTTCAAAAGCATATTTAAATTTAACAAAAAGAGATTTTCCTTACATTTATTAATTCACACTTAATATTTAAACATAACATTGATGCAATTGTAACCCTCGACCTTTTAGAAGGCTGCAACATCGGTTGTGAGCCGGCAAGATGCAGCAAACTTTTATCAGCCCACAGTTTATAATTATTACTACTATGGGCATTCTTTAGAAGACTACCACATCGGTTGTGAGCCGGCAAGAGGTAGTAAACTTTTATCAGCCCACAGCTTTTATTATTATATTTTTTATTTTTTCATTATTTTATTTATCATCATATATTTTATTTTATGTATATATATATAGAGAAGAGTTTTTTTTGAAAAATTCAAATATAAAGAGATTGAACTATGTACTAAACTTTTTGGCCTATATATGACATAAAACATTGTTGATTTATGTTTAAATCTCCAAAAACAACCACTTAATAGGTATTCCGGTTAGAAGCTTAGGGAGAAAAAAGCAACAAGTTACATACATGAGCCTTCTTAAATATTGTCCCAAATAATCTTGTTTTTTTTTTTTTATTAAAAAAAATAAAAAATAAATAATTCAAAAAAAAAAAATTAAAAACCATCTACTCACTAACCTACTTCTATCATTTTTCCCGACCTTTTTTTTTTCACGAATTTTGCGAACGCTAAGCCTAAAAGATAAAGGAACAGCTAGAGTCAACACACTTCGATCGGGTACAAAATTTACTCTTATTCTACCCAGCAAGAAAGTCAAATGTGACAAAACACTTATTTTATTTTTGAAAAATTTTTAAAATTTTTTTCGATTTTTTGAAATTTAGGTGGGAAAAAACGGATGAGGCGTGAACAACAACGGCTGTAGGCACAATCAAATCCGCTAGATTCCCCCCATAACTAAAACTACACAATGTCCTCATGTGAGACCTGTTAACCTTATTCCAATTTTCAAAAGCAAAATTTACAGTATTAAGTTCTCTACGCAAATCTAAAGCCATTATTAAGTATTCTAAAGATCAACGTTAGATGATAAGATTAGGATATTGGATTCCCTAAGCTTCAAAAATCCAGGACAATCCTAGACAATCATCACAAAAACACAAGCAAACGAGAATGGAAGAGGCGAGCCTCCTCACAACAACAAAAACACTTATTAACAAATAGAAAGAAGATAGAATGGATAAGCATGGGTTGCCACCCATGAAGCTCTTATTTTTGTTAACCGAGTCTTGAGCCTGACTTGACCTCGAATTCATTGGTCCATGGGGAAGAAAGTGGAAGATAAAATCTCCATCGGACTTTCATTCAAGTGGTTTGGATAAACATTGAATTTCATGAAAGTTCCACTCCGATGAAATATACCCGGCATAAAAGAATGATAAACGGAGATGTCGGGGTCAAAAATGGTATCTTCATTCCCTATGGAGAGAATATATGGAGGAACAACGGGATACGTGAGAAAAGCAAGAAATATCCATACAACAAAAGCGAAGAGAGGAGATTGGTCATCCTCTATTGGTACAATCACATTAGTTGTAGAAATGTTCTCACGAATCCCGGGGTCAATAGAAGTCAAATCTCCCAGATTGGGCTCACTCTTAAAATAGAAACATTCAAGATCCGGAGGAGATATGTTGTGAGCGAGTTCATCGGTGAACTCCTCATGATAAAAGTCACTCCTATCGGCAGGAGGAAAAGGATTGATTGAAAGATCAAAGATGAACGAATAATATTTAGGGAGAGAAAAATCAGTATGAGTAGTGGTACTGCCACTACTCTTCTCTTTAATATGATCGTCATCGAGATTGAAAGCTTCATAATCTGGTAGAGATAAATCAGAACGAGTAGTGGTACTGCCACTACTAATCTCTTCCAGATTAAGGTGAAAAGTTTTAGTTTTGGGCAAAGAATTATCAACGGTATTAGTCTCCTCCAAGAAAAGGTTAGGAAATGTGGAGGGAGACTTGGTCACAAAATTGGAAGATGGAGGTGGATTAGAATTAATTGCTTCGATCTTAGCAATGAGAAGATTGATTTTTGAAAATTTTTCACGAAGAATATTGTCCTCAATCTCTCCATCTTCCGGGGTAACATTCTCCACCACCTCTAAACTGACGAGCTCAGAATCATGAGGTGATGCATCGACATAATCGATATCCTCACCGTAGGGAGAATCGTCATCACTCGAAGTAGAATCATCGTTGAAATCGACGACAATCTCATAGTGTTCTTTGAAAGCTTCAAGAGGGGTAGGATGGTCACAAAGAGGCACATCACATATTTTGTCGGGAATACCCTCGAACTCACTTGGGGTCGGGACAAGGTTCTCGACACTAGACCTTATTACTTCGTCCGATTTCGTTTCCGGAATAGTGTCGAGATGCTCATCCTCCATTATGAGAGAGTCAACGGGCTCCTAGGTTAATAAAACGGGTGTGATTGCAACACACGGAGGAAGTCTATAAATAATAATATCTTTCAAAGGAATAGAACTTTCCTCGCCATCGTCATCATCGTAGCAAATGAGAATCTTCCAATATTGATCTTTAGCCACTTGTTCTTCCGTAATTCGCTTATCTTCTTCCTTCTTTTGCATAATTTGACCAACCACATCACATATGGATGTCATTTGCTCTATAAGCTTATTTTGAGAATTGAAAAGGCTATTTTGAGCATTGAAGATTGGATGATTGACGGTATATTACGGGGGTTGAAATTGGTCAAAACCAAAAGAATTAGGATCATAGCAAGAATTTTGCTCATGATAATAGTCTTCATTCATTGGTTGACATTGGTAAGTTTCATAAGGACCCCCGCAGTTTTCACAACAAAGATATTGTTGTTGAAAACTTTGAAAATTTAGTGGAGGGTGGTTTGCAAAACTTGGAGAATCGTTAGAAGAGTACGAAGTTGAAAAATTGATTTGTGTTCCATTTCTAATAGTACAATAGAAACAAACTCCATCATATTCATTACAACCACATTGTTGGCATGTACCAAAAAGACATTGTTGTTGCAAATTTTGCAAATTTTGTAGGATCTCATTAAGGTTTTGATTGTAGCATGGTTTCGGATTAGAGATAATCAAAATTTGCGGTGGACAATTGTAACCATAATGAGCAACTTTCCCACAAGACTTACAAGTACATCGTTAACAAAAGATATCGTCTAATGAATCCCCACACTCGTAACAACAATGGTGGTCAATATGTGGGGGATTTTGCGAGGAATTTTTACCGGGGTCTTGATTGAAGACGAATGACTCTTGAGGTGCACTAACAATGTTAGTGTTGTCATTGGATGACTCGGAAGTGTTTAGAATTTCGTTTTCATCATGAATTGTATACCAACCTTCATTTAAACACTTTCGCACAAAAGCACAAGGTCGACAATATAGACCATCAACCGGGTCTACAAAAGTTGCACAATTGTGAGGGGGTCGTTCACGAATGATATTGTCTACGAGACTCCCTTTAGAACAACAATAGTCTGTAGTGTACAAAGCTCCACAAGACGAGCATTCTTTAATCGCGTAAAGGGGATTTAAACGATAGTCGAATGACGCCATAAGAATTAAACAATATAGAGGGTTAAGAAAAGAATTAAATGGATAAGAAGAAAAAGAAGATTATTTTTGGGTTTTTAGGTTTTTTAAACAATTCATTTTATTAAAGGACAAAATGAGATAAGACAACTTAAACCAATTAATCAACAAGCTTCACGGTAACTCTTTAAAGAGAAAAATGCACAAAGGAGCGGAGGAGTAGGAAAGCGCGAAGCTATTAATAACCTTTCTCCTTTAGGGTCGTAGTTCCTAGGAACAACCCGCCTTATACCCCTCTTAGAGTTTGTTTAACTTTCAAAGGTGAACCGCACCTCGTGAGAGACACAAAAGGTAAGTTTTTGATCTTTGGTTCGAGAACTTATTAATGATAATACTTCAATTGAAAGCATTATATTGATGATGAATTGTTTATCTTTATTTAGGACAATGTTTTTATATTTTTGGTTTTTCTTGTTTTTATATATATACACAATAAAAGAAAATGAAAAATATTTTTGTATTTTTATATTTTTATAAAGAAAATAACTTCACAAGGAAGGGTCTTCAAGGCACAACAAACTTCAACTCGATAATCGTCTCACGGTCTCCCCGGCAGTGGCGCCAAAAATTGACAAGTTCCTTTTAACACATATAAATATATAATAAATATATATAAATATATAATAAATAGGATAATATCAATATTAGTAGTATAGTATTACCGGAAGTATCGGTCTCTCGCTTCGTTACCCACAAAGTTTGAAACCAGACCCGGGTCGTTTTTCCCGACGAGGCGTGAATTTGAAAATCGAGAATCGGTCTGGGAATTATGCTTGAATAATCAAAGATTTGATTGGTTATCTATTTCTACAAATAAAATGCAAAAACAAGTAAAAGAAACCCTAAAACGAAAGCTACTTAAGTTAAAACCTAAAACGCGAACGTAAAAACGCGACTTAAAAACCTAATTTATCAAATTTTAATCCTAAAGTGATTTTTTTAACTTTTATAAGTCCTAAGTGACTAAAAAGAAAGAATAAAGAAAACTAGACCAAAAACGGAAGTGATTTGAGCTTAAAAACACGAAAAACGAGAACGGGATTAAATCCCGTTCTTTAAAAAACAAAATTTTGCAAAATTAACCCTACGGATGCAAATTTATTTTTCCTAGGTCCTACATGATAAAAGAAAATTTTGAAAAAAAGAATTATATTTTTTTGACTTTTATTTTATTTATTATGATTTAAAAACAGTTTTAATGAAAATTAATTATTAAAAATAGTAAACGAATTTTAAAAAAACTGGAAAAAATGCAGGAAATAACTTTGAACTATAAGGATCTTAAGAAAAATAAGAAAACGGGAAAAACTTTATGAATAAGCAGTCAAAATAAGCAAAAATGGGTTGAAAAGCTAAAGGCCTAATGTTTTTTTACCCTTTAAATAAGGGTATTTATTTTGGAATATGATACCGAAGAAGTCAAACCCCTTTAAGGGCGATGTTTGTGTGGTGGTGTGTTAAGGCGTTGGTTATGAAAGGGGATGTCACAGGTTCGAAACCTGTGGCCTACCCTTTTTTTAAAAACATTTTTTTAATTTTTTTTTTAAATCTTATAAAAGACACTAAAATAAGCTACTTTAATAAAAACAACTTTTTATAAAACTCTAAATTAAGCTGGGAAATAAGCAAAAAAATGACAGAGTTGATTTTATATGACTTAACATTTAAAACTAAACTTTTGGCTTTTACAACTTAAATAAGCTAGAAAAGAGAAAAGGGCAAATAAGCAAACTACAAACTACCTCTACATTAAAGCAATCCTAAATATGAAATAAGACAAAAACCTAAAATATATATATAAGAAATAAGACTAACAGACTTAACTTTTTTAACTAAGTTTATATAACTAAACTGTTAAGCTACTAGAGGCAAAATAAGCTAAGGGAAATAAAAATAAGCTAAGGCAGATAGTATACTAGACCTAATAAGCAAGTGTAAGTACAAAATAAGCAAGAAAATAAGCAACAAAGGCAGAAAAAAGCAAATAAGCATTTATGGGCAAAAACTACTAAAAACAGCCTTATGGGGCACCTTTGAGCTTATTTTAAAGACCCTTATCAGATCCTTATGGTTAAATGGATTGTATTAGCTTAAAATTTATCCTATAAGCTACTATAAACAACATTTAAAAAGAATTTTGAAATTAAAATGAGCTATGAAAAATGCAAAGGAAAAAGGGTGCTCACACTCAGTAGCTATTGAGTGTGGTTTTCTTAGAAGACAAAAAGATTTATTTGCTGCCTTAAATAATATAGTAAAAGGACTTTAAAACCTATAATAAGCTGAAACAGATAAAGAAGGACACCTAATGAGCTTGTGCACTAAAAATCATGACTTAAAACTTAAGAGAGCTTATCTAACTAAGCTGTTGAATTATGACTTTTTAAAGACTGAAACTTTTATGACAGATGCAATCTAATGCAAATTACAAATGGAATACTTAAACTTCATTGATCCTACTGCATTTGAGAATTAAAAGACACCTTAACAAGACTCTCAAACAAACCTTTTCACAACAATTAATTTTAAACAGTTTGAGAAAAATTTAAAACCGCAGGTTCAAGGAGCATGAAGAAATTAACTTAAAACTTAACATTACTTAAAAGAACTTTGTTAAAAACTAATGAAAAGGCTTATACTAAAAGCTTGTTAAGTTGACGAAGTGATCCCAAATGTGGTTTATCTATATTTTGACCCGTATTCTTTACCTTGACAACAAACACCCCTTTAAGCTTTTAGGGAAACCTTTTTAAAGCTGATTAACAGTGATTTAAGAAAAGTTTTGTGAAAACAGTTGATATCAAAGATGAGTTAAGCTAAATTAAGCAATAAGCAATAAAGATAAGCAGTTAAAATAAGCAACAAGGAAATAAGCAGTATAAGTAAATAAAGACAGATTTAAATAAAAACATTAGCTAAGAACATTTAAGCATCAAACAAGCATCAATAAGCATAAATCAACAATAAAGAAGCATACATAAGCAAATTAAAAAGCCAGGTAATAAGCAGGAACACTAAGGCAAGCCGAAATAGTCAATGCATAAAAAAAGGAAAGTGGGACTTACAAACTCCCTAGCTCTAAACAGGGATTAAACAATCCTAAATAAGATCTAAATCCTACCTAGCTTAATAAATAATCAACTATAAGATAACCCATAAGCTCTTCCATTGCAGCTTATCATCCAAAAAGCTTAAATTCCAATCTTTGTTTTAATGAAACAGTGAACTAATAAAAAGCTTTTGTAAAAGCTTTTATGAGTAAGACAGGTTGTATAAGCTTATTAAAGCTTATGGAAATGACTAGTAAACATAAAATAAGCTTGAATACACAAAGATTAAAAAGATAGAATTTCATAAACATGAAACTGAAATTTTCATTAAACTTTAAAAGGTTACAAAGCTTTGAAATTTAAAGACAGAATTTTTAAAAGACATAAAACATTAAAAGCAAATCAAAACTACTCCTAAAATTACACTCCCTCTCTTTAACTTCTGTCTTTTTCTTATTTATATAAGCTCCAAGGTGTGCTTGTTATGTGAGAGGCTTCAAAGTTTAATCTTGGCCCTTTATCTTGAGTAATGCCCAAGCTAAACGATCTCAACCCTTCTTTTTTCATAGAACTATGGTTATTTTAGGGGATGGCCAACTCTGTGGCCAGTGGTGTTTTTGTGAGGCGGGGAAAGTGGATGGTTTTGGTGTGTTAGCAGGGTAGTTGTGACGTGACTGATGGTGGGGGATGATGAACTAGTGTGAGGCAGTAGAAAGTTGTGGGAGAGTATAAACAGTAATTTGGTGCAGGGGTGAGGTTTAAGAAGATGGCACATTTGGTCCCTGAATGTGTATGCTTGTATTACATCCATCGTCCTTGTTTTATTCATAGTTGGTCCCTGTGGTTTGGTTCGGGCTTGCACCGTTAGTCCTCTAGGACTAACGGTGTAAAGGGTAAATGAGGCATTGGGTTAACGGTGTTATCATTTGGTTGGGTGCATCGTTTATAGTTTAGGTCTGGTTTGATAAATAAAAAAACAAAAACAAAAAAAAAAAATAAAAAAAATAACAGGGAATATGGGATTTTTGGGTTAATAGCGGTTTATAATTAAATGGTTTAATATGTAAAGTGGGTTGGCCTGGGCCCACTAGGTGGGAGTACGGGTGGGTCCACTTTTGGCAGTTTAGGTTTCGGGGTTCGGTTTCCGATGCTCTTTCCAAATCCACTTCCCGGGGTTGACTTTGATTTGACTTTGACTTTTCTTTTACGCTCTTTCCGTTCTCGTGCTCGGTTTTGTCGATTTGGCTTCTATTTTTGTCCTTTTCTTGGATATCCGTTTCCTGCACAATACAAATGCAAAACATACAAATACAATGTATTTTTGGTACATTTTAGGCATTGAAGTACGGTTTTTAGTAGATATAACTGGTTATTGTGTAATTAAGCACATACCAAAATCCCCCATACTAAACTATTGCGTGTCCTCACGCAATGCTATAAGTAATCACTTAAGAAAACTAAGAATCTTAATCCCCTTTGACTAATAACCTTGAAAAGTAGCAAAGTGTTCGTCAAGGGAAATAAAGAATCAATAGCTTTGAAAAGCTCCGTTTTTACCATTTTTAAATATATACACTTATTCCTACACATATTTTATTCCTTTTTCTCATTTTTTATGTACTTTCATATTAAGCAAAATAACTAGAACATTTCGGACTTTCGTTCTTTTATAACCGTTAGGATATTAGAACAAGATGCATTTGATCCTGAGAATGACCCAAACAAAGGAAATAAATTCATCGTTCCCAACTTTTTCACTATCTCAAAAACCAAAGCTTAAATGAAATCGCCGTTATTAAAAATCAGTTATGATGCTAAACACGAATACTCATATTGCAAACTTGTGAACTTTTCACTCCCGACAATTATTATATCTTAGGTGAATGTGCTATTTTGAATTTCAACCATGGATCAACGTTTTGCAAAATTCTATGCTTCACGTTCCACCCGAGAATAATGAGTTTGAGGGTGAGATAATCCCATGTAGCGACTTTCGTCTCGGCACATCCCAACCCTTGCGGCTAAGTGACAGGGCTTTTGACACCCACAGAGTTCTAGTATAGCGGATTCACGGGACCTTAGGTTTCAAAAACTCTAGTTTTCCGTATTCACATAGCTTTGTCCAAATCCCAAGTGAGTCCGAGGGTATTCCCGACAGTGTGTGTGATGTGCCTCTTTGTAACAACCCTACCCCTCTTGAAGCTTTCAAAGAATACTCTAAGATTGTCATCGATTTAAACAATGATTCTACTTCAAGTGATGACGATTCTCCCTACGGTGAGGATATTGATTTTTGTCGATTGCAATCACTCCCGATGCTTGAGATCGTTAGCTTAGGGTGGTGAGTATGTTACCCGGAAGTTAGAGGGGTTGATACTGATACTCTTCTAACAATCAAAGGGTAGTATCGGGATTCACGGACCTTAGGTTTCAAAAACTCTCGACACTAGACTTTTTTACTTCGTCTGATTCTGTTGCCGGAATAGTGTCAAGATGCTCATCCTCCATTATGAGAGAGTCAACGGGCTCCTCGGTTGATAAAACGGGTATGATTGCAATGGTATAGTCCTCGTCATCATCATAGCAAATGGGAATCTTCCAATATCGATCTTTAGCCGCTTGATCTTCCGCAATTCACCTATCTTCTTCCTTCTTTTGCATATATTGACCAACCATATCACATATGGATGTCATTTGCTCCATGATCTTATTTTGAGAATTTAGAAGCTTATTTTGAGCATTGAAGATTGGATGATTGACGTCTATGTGGGGGTTGAAATTGGTCAAAAAAACCGAAATAATTAGTATCATAACACGGATTAGATTGTAATAATTCATCAGTTTGTGACATTGAAAAGTTCGTGAGGGACCCCTACATCTTCCCATTAAGGATATGTTTGTGGGAAAACTTGGTGAAGTTTGTGGGAAAATAATCAAAGTTTTGATTTGATACACGGGTCCTGATTGTAGAACAAACGGGACTTTGAGGGGGGACAATAATAACCGGGAGAGAATCCGTTCCCCCCCCCCCCCCCCCCCCCCCCCCCACATACATAAACTCACAAGACAAGGGCACGTATTGGGGATGTGGAGGTGGCTCACTCGGGGTGTTAAACGTTAGGACGAATCATTGACAAAAATTAGGCAGTGAAGTTCATAAGACATAATTTCCATCTCCAGAATAGCATGTCGGATCGAAACTTGGCAAAGTTTGTGGGAGCTCATCAACGGTTTGATTGTTGCATGGTTCCGGATTTGGAACTTTCGGAGGACAATTATAACCATAATATGCACCTTTCTCACAAGACTTGCAAGTACATTGTTGACAAAAGATATCATCTAACGAATCACCACACTCGTAACAGCAATGATGGTCAATTTGTGGAGGACTTTGCGAGGAATTTTCACCGGGGTCCTGTTTGATAACGAATGGCTCTCGAGGAGCATTAGCAACATTGGTATCGTCATCGGATGACTCGTAAGTGTTTAGAAGGTCTTGGTAAATTCCATTTTCATGACAAATTGTAAACCAAACTTCCTTTAATTTCTTTCGCCATAGAGCACATCCTTGACAATTTGGACCTTCAACTGGGTTTCCATACTTCACACAATCCTGAGGAGGTCGTTGAGACGAGTCGGGTGTTTTAGGAACAAGAATCTTATCTTCAAGACCCCCTTTAGAACAACAATAGTTTAAAGTGTACAAAGCTCTACAAGACGAGCATTCTTTAATTGCATAAAGGGGATTTAAACGATAGTCGAATGACGCTATAAGAATTAAACAATATAGAGGGTTAAGAAAAGAATTAAATGGATAAGAACAAAAAAGAAGATTATTTTAAGATTTTTAGGTTTTTTAAACAATTCATTTTATTAAAGGACAAAATGAGATAAGACAACTTAAACAAATTAATCAACAAGTTTCACGGTATCTCTTTAAAAGAAAAACGCACAAAAGAGCAGAGGAGCAGGAAAGCACGAAGCTATTAAAAATCTTCTCCTTTCGGGTCGTAGTTCATCGGAACAACCCTCCTTATACGCCTCTTGTAGTTTGTTAATCAATTAAAGGTGAGCCGTACCTCGCAAGAGACACAAAAGGTAAGTTTTTGATTCTTTTGTTCGGGAACTTATTATGATAATGCTTCAGTTGAAAGCATTATATTGATGATGAATTGTTTATCTTTATTTAGGACAATGTTTTTATATTTTTGGTTTTTCTTGTTTTTATATATATACACAATAAAAGAAAATGAAAAATATTTTTGTATTTTTATATTTTTATAAAGAAAATAACTTCACAAGGAAGGGTCTTCAAGGCACAACAAACTTCAACTCGATAATCGTCTCACGGTCTCCCCTGGCTTGTGGCGCCAAAACTGACAAGTTCCTTTTTAACACATTTAATATATAATAAATATATATAATTATATAATAAATAGGATAATATCAATAATATTAGTATAGTATTACCGGAAGTATCGGTCTCTCGCTTCGTTACCCAAAAGTTTGAAAAACCAGACCCGGGTCGTTTTTCCGACGAGGCAGTGTGAATTTTGAAAATCGAGAAATCGGTTTGGGAATTATGCTTGAATAATCAAGATTTGCTTGGTTTTATCTATTTCTACTAATAAAAGCAAAAACAAGTAAAAGAAACCCGTTAAAGCGTAAGCTAATTAAGTTAAAACCTAAATGCCGAATGTTAAAACGCGATTAAAAACCTAATTTATCAAAGTTTAATCATAAAGTGATTTTCTTTAACTTTTTTAGTCATAAGTCACTTTAAAAAAGAAAGATAAAGAAGACTAGACCAAAAACGGAAGTGATTTGAAACTTAAAAACACGAAAAAGGGGAGAACTAGATTTAAAACCCCGTTCTTTAGAAAGACAAATTTGCAAAATTGACCCTACGGATGCAAATTTATTTTTCCTAGGTCCTACATGATAAAAAGAATATTTGATATAAAGGAACTTTTATCTTTTTGACATTTATTTTATTTATTATGATTTAAAAATAGTTTTAATGAAAATAAAAGATTAAAAATAGAAAATGAATTTTATAAAAACTAGAAAAATGCAGGAAATAACTTTGAACTATAAGAATCTTAAGGATATATAGGAAATAGGAAAACTGTATAATGAATAAGCAGTCAAAATAAGCAAAAATGGGCTGAAAAGCTAAAGGCCTAAAAGTACCTTAAGTATTTAATTTTGCAAATGATACCCGAAGAAGTCCCAAGGGTAGATGGTTTGTGTGGCGGTGTGTTAAGGCGTTGGCTATGAAAGGGGAGGTCACAGGTTCGAAACCTGTGGCCTACCCTTTTTTTAAAAAACATTTTTTTTAATTTTCTTTTTAAAATCTTATAAAAGACACTAAATAAGATACTTTAATAAAAACAACTTTTTAATAAAACTATAAAGTAAGCGGGGAAAGAAGCAAAAAAATGACAGAGAGTTGATGTTTATATGACCCTATACATTTAAAACTAATCTTTTGGCATTTTAAACTTTAATAAGCTAAATAGAGAAGGGCAAATAAGGAAACTACAAACATATCTACACCTAATAAGCACTCCTAAATATGAAATAAGCAAAAACCTAAACTATAATAAGCAACTAAGCTAACAAACTTAACTTTTTTAACTAAGTCTTATATAACTAAACTGTTAAGCTACTAGAGGCAAAATAAGCTAAGGGAAATAAAAAAATAAGCTAAGGAAGATAGTATACTAGACCTACTAAGCAAGTGTAAGTACAAAATAAGCAAGAAAATAAGCAACAAAGGCAGAAAAAGGCAAATAAGCATATTGGCAAATAAAGGCAGACAAACAGCCTAAGGGACCACC
>BQNB010101620.1:22500-24430 GCA_026074375.1 Tanacetum coccineum | reverse complement strand
GGCACAAATTCAAGACATAAAAAAAACAAGTATATGTGATTAATATATGAAATTGTTAATGATTTTCTAGGTAAGCAATGCCTCGTCCTACTGCTCTAGATCATCAAAAGATAAGAAACTACATTCCCTTAATATCAAATGAGTTTAATCAACCTATATTAAACACAATGGCAAATCTTTAAAAATGATGCTTTCATGAGGGAAGGGTTGTAAGTCCAAACTTCGAAAATATGAGTCATATCCATTCTAAGTTTGAGTCAATTGGGTTTGATTGCTTGTTAGACCATTAACGAACAAATTATACCTCATTTTGTTCTTGAGTTCTATTGTCAACTCACTTTTACTAATAATCCTGGGGTCAATTCGTTGTTAACTTTGTCATTCAAAACAAACCATTCTCCCTCACTCTTGAGGAATTCGGTCAAGTTTTAAAAATTCCATTTAAAGGTCAAGCCTCCACCACCGAAATGTGGTCTCTTGATCATTTGTCGGTGAGTGTTCCAAGTAAAGGTCTTTATAAAACCAAACCTCCATCTCCACGAAATTTTAACCCGAGAGATTCGAACACATATGAAACCTTGGGTTGAGATTATTCGTGAAAATGTCTTTTGTCAAGGAGGTCATAAGGATCATGTCTCCGCGTGTCTTTGTCACATGCTTTATTGCATCGAGACATCCACTCCATATAACCTAGCATTTTTCATTCTCAAAAGAATGGAAAAGACTCGATTCAAACCAAAGGAACTCTTGCCTTATGGTATGCTATTGACTAGGTTATTCAAACATGTTGTGTCAGTCTCTCCTGAGCTAGCTTTTGATCATTATCTCTCTCATGATCGAGCCATGCATCCGCTCGCTCCTCACTACGAGCGAAAGACACGAGCGGATCGAGGCAAGAAACGACCCCGTGAGACAAATGCTAGCTCCTCCTCCACCACTCATAATCCACCTTCCTCATCTCTCCAAATTGATGTCATTGTTGATGATAATGACGATGAGTCATCTCAATCCAATTCCTCATCTCCCACTCAACATATCTCTTCCTCATCAAATGTTGTTTCTGGAGTCCATCAAAACCCTCCTCATGAAAATCATGACTTAAACACTCTTCTATCCGAAACCATATCTTTCCAAATCCAACAACGAGATGAACACCGTGATGGATTAAGGTCAATTGGACAAACTCTCAAGAACATGATGGGAGGAAAACGGAAGTGAAGATGTTGGCACAACCTCTAAATGACTATTATTAATATTATTATTTCTCTTATAATACATTATATTTCTTTCATTAGAACTAAAACAATGAATGATGGCTTATGTGTGTTAGAATTTTTTTATCATCTTATGAATGCTATGCTTGTTGAAAATTTGTGTTCTTATGTGAATTCTCTTGATCTTATTGCAATGTTAATTTAGATTCATTTGATTCTTGAATATTAAAAGATGTGATACTTCCAAAGGAGAAAACTAGAATAATTTTGGTCCCCCAGAAAACGGCTCCTTTAAATATCAGGCGGCCCCCTAATCCATCAGGGACCACCCAACAATATGGGACCGCCAACAGGAGGGAAAACAAAATTTCAAAAATCTCCCTTTTTCTGTATCTTTGACCACCCTACTCTTAGACATTGCTGGAATTTTCCTTCTTTGAACACACACTTTCTTCAACCTTTATCACCAACACCATGCTTTGCCATTCTCTTTTATCCCTTTCATTATTTAAATTCCTTCCCATCTCCTTTCATCTTGTCCTTTCTCACATCACCATCACTCATACTAGATTCCTTCACACAAATGTCTTGCTCATAACCTCATCACCATCCTAACCAATCTAGAAACCAATGGATGTCGGTTTTTCGTCAAGTTTGGAAGCGAAAGACACCTGTTACCAAAATGCACCACCACGACTTGTCACAATGACTCACAC
>BQNB010101620.1:0-15000 GCA_026074375.1 Tanacetum coccineum | reverse complement strand
AATTCCTAGTCACCCGTCTCATACCCCAATCACAAGTTCATCACCAAAATGAGTCACCCTGTTCTTCGTTCTCTGATAAGTGCTTAATTACACATATCTTTTACCTCTAAAAACGAGCTTAAATGACCAAAAACAGACAAAAACTGCCAAATATATGTTTGTTTTGCATTTGTATTATGCAGGAAGTGGATATCAACAAAAAGACAGAAAACCAAGCCAAAATGACAAAACTGAGCATGGAATGGAAAAGACTGTGCAAAAACAGCCACAGTCGCAGAGTCCAAACTGAAGAATACTATTGAATGCAATCTTTACCCATCTGATGGGCCGGGAAAGCCCAATAGTATACACTATGAAGACTGTGAAGACCAAATGGGCCCTCAATCAATTACAACAGCCCATTTGTGTGCAATTGACAAAGACTGTGAAGACTTTGAAAGCCCAATCCTAGCCCAGTTACAGCCAATCTCAGCCGATTAGTACACAGCAAAAACCACCTTCCCTACACTCATATGGCTAGAAAGAAGCCCAGATAAACCAAACCTTACCTTATTGGACCCCCAAACCCAAACCCATTGTGCCCAATACAAAGCCCAATACAAAAGAAAAGCACCACAATCCAATTTTTATAAACTTAGGACTAAAAGTTGTCATTTTTAAAAGTTTTTTATAAAAGAAAAATGTTTTAAACTAAAAGAGGGACTGAAATTGCAATTACCCTAACCTTTTTATTCTTTTAAAGTTATAAAACCACAAGGGCTGAAATTGCAATTTACCCTAACTCTTTGTTTTCTTTTGTTATAAAACCACAGGGACTAAAGATGCCACTTTCCAAACTCCCTTTATAACTAAAAACGGGCCAAAAAGAAAATGAAAAGAGAAGAAACATGGGGGACTATTCTTGCATCATCTTCAATCTTTTCTTTTAAACATAACCACTTACCCTGTACCCTCACCCTTTCCCGCCAACCTAACCTACACCCACCCCGGTTTTACCAGCTCACCCCACCCCCTCATAGTACACTCCCCATTAAAACTTCACCCTTTCCCACCTCCCACTAGCAATTGAAACCTGCCATGTTGGCAATCTTGGTTAACCCAAGAACATCAATGGCTGAGATGTATGATAAAGTAGCACAAGGCAATCCAAGGGCTGGGAATTGTGTGAAGACTTTCTACACACCCAACTAGCACAATGTGAAGACCAAGAATGTCTTTGGACTTGTTATAAAAGGAAGAGTACACAAGCGAGACCACATACCCTTTTAACCCACGTTTTTAGTTTATGTTTTAATTAAGTCTTTTTTAAGCAATTTATTGTACTTCAGTTCTTTTAAAAGTTTAATGTGTAAGTATCTGAGAATTTTAATAAAAAGTTTAAGAGTTTTATTTAAAGTTGCTTATTTAACCACTGTCGAAATTCATACTAAGCCTTGTAAAACTTGTTTAAACTTGTGTAAAAAAGAGTTTAAACAGCTAAACATTAGTTTTTTTTATTGTTTTTACTTAGTACATACCTTTCAACAGCCATCTCATTATTAACAATCTTTAAAAAAAAAACGTTTTTTACAAATTTAATGGTATTTGGCAATAGACTGCAAAATGGGTCATTTGGGATTTAATGGTCATACCCACTCAGGCCATCTTTGGCTGAGTGTGTGGTCTTTATTAGGCCAATTTAATCAAAACTTTTTTTGTTAAAAAATAAGTTTTAAGTCCCTTTGATCTTTCTATCAAAAGCTATTAAATCACATTTTGGGCTAAAAAAGCTAAGCATTTTAAACAGCACTTAAGCATACCTTGTTTGTGTTTATCTTAT
This sequence comes from Tanacetum coccineum, assembly GCA_026074375.1. Classification (NCBI taxonomy): domain Eukaryota; kingdom Viridiplantae; phylum Streptophyta; class Magnoliopsida; order Asterales; family Asteraceae; genus Tanacetum; species Tanacetum coccineum. Next base: position 13,181 of record BQNB010101620.1, on the reverse strand, counting down.
CATAACCACACCTTTAAAAGCCCTCTTTGCTCTTCATAACCCTTTACCAAGTTTTCATTAAGTGTTTAAAATGCCATAATTTTGAAAATCACCAAAACTCAAGCTCAAAAATCACAGGTTTAAGTTGCAACATAATAGCTCAAATTTTGGGACATAAGCTCTCTTACCACCCTTTAAATCTGTCCAAGGTTTTATTTTGGGTAAAAAGCCCCCTCATTTATCTTATTTTCATAACCCAAAAAGCCCCTATGCCACTGTTGCACGCTCCCCTGGTGCTGAGCACCAGGTTTAAGCCCCATTTTTCTAGCTTATTTAATACTAAGCATTAGGTTTTTATTGTTTTTTAATGTAGCTTATGGTCCAATTATTAGTTTAGAAGCTTATTTCAATTAGATTGCTTATTTGAGTAGCTTAATAGTAGCCTAAAAAGTAGTCTTTCTGTTTTTGTTAAAATTGTTAGTATAGCTTATTTAAATTTTAGCTTAACTTAGGGCTTATTTAGGTGACCATAGCTTAATTACGGACTGCCCTTGCCTAGGTAACTTGTTTCCTTTAAAGTTCTAGCTTATTGTGCAGCTTTAATCTCAAAGAAAAAGCCCCAATAAGCCCATAAAGCCCTTATTAAAGTCTGCTGACCCCAAAAACCTAAAACCCTTGCTTAATTAGTGAGATTTCAATCTTAGTGCTTATTATGCAAAATGTTCCCCATAAGCCCCTCTTTAACTTTGTTTTTATAAGTTTGGCTAATAAGCTAAATTGACTTGCCTTTGCACGTTCAGGTCCAACTCAGGGACTGTTTTGAAATTTTAATTTTATAGTTAACTTTTTAGTACCCTTAGTAGTAAAGCGTGTTACCTTTCGTTAGTCCACTATACCCGTTATAAACAACTGTTAGTCCTTTAGTTTAACAGCCATTAGACATAGTTAATAAATAATTAATTTAGGTTTAAATCTAATTAGTATAATTCCATTTATTTAAATCAGTAAAAATTTGGGCATTTTCATATTTTTATGAATTGTTAACTTTTTGCTTTATTTAATTTATTTTTTTAGAATTTTTTATAACTTTTTATTTTTTTGTCCTTTTTTCTATTTACTTATTTTGATTAGTATTTAATCTTAAAAATTCATAAACAAATCCAAAAAGAAAAAAAAAATATATATTTTCTTTTTACAAAATTTTCTTTTGTCCTTATGTCTAGGAAAAATATAAAATTTAGTGTATGCTAATTTTCTTAAATTTTCAGTTTTTAGACCCGTTTTATCCGGTGCGTTTTACGCGTTTCTTTTCTGTTTAGCATTCCAAACGACCATCTCTTCCTCCGCTGGTAGTGTTTTAAATGATGTTTGGTGCCGTTTTAAGTTTCTAGTATCTTTTATTTTTCAAGTTAAGTTAAATAAATTTTAATTTTGATTTTAATTAAATTTAGCATTTATAATTTCATAATTTTTAATATTTAGGTTCCCGATTTACCTTATTCTGTTCCTCCCCGTATTTAATTTAATTTAATTTTAGGATTTCCCTAAACTAATTTGTTTCCCGTCATGTTTTTACGATCCCTATTCCTATATTTGTTTCCCCGTAATTAAATAAGATTTTATTAATTAATTCTAGTTGGTTTAAAAAACATATCAGTGTTCATATATATATTCTCCATTCAGTTCAGTTTTTAGTTTCTCTCAAACCGAATAGGATAATTTTCAATTGAGCCTCGTTGGGACCTACGACCCGGAATGATCTCTTCCGAATCGTTTTACATTGATATCTTACTTGTGTCTAATCCTATGCGGAATTTGACCTTTGCCTTGGTCAAGGGCATTCGATCAGGATCTGTATTAGGGCGCAATATAATTGTGTACTAATTCGCGAATCAATTTGGCGCCGTTGCCGGGGAGGCATTGCTACGATTATTATCGACTTTGATCTAACTTGTCTTATATTAATATAACATATTAAAAAACGGATAACAAAAATATTTTTCCTTTTCTTTTTATAGTATAATATCATATAAAAATTAAAAAACCAAAAAAATCAAAAATATATAAAAAAATTGTCATAAAAAAATAAATTCACTAATTGGAAAATATCAAAATATAATATTCTCACTGAGGTATTATCATAAACAGTTCCGGTGAACTAATGATTCCCAACTCGAACAAAAGATAAAACTTGCCGTTCTGTGTCACTTACGATATACGCTCACCTCGATCTGATTGACAAACTCATAAAGTGGTGTAAGAAGGAGGGTTTGTTCTAGGAACTAACGACCCAAAGGAGAAATAAGCCTTCGCTGCTATTCCTACTCCTCCGCTCGAACCCTGTGCGTTTTCATTCTGATAGCTACGTGAAGTAAGATTGATTATCAGGTTTTTTTAAGTTATTATTTGGTCTATCTGATTTTGTACACAATTGTGAAATATGTTGTTAATAAATTCGAACAAACCAAAATAATCTGCAATTTTCTTTCTCGATCAGTTAATTCTTTCCTTATTCCCACTATCTATTTAATTTTCTTATGACATCATTCGATTGTCGCCTTAAAAGCGTTTAAAGCAAGTTCGGCAGTGGAAATTTAGCAACCGTCACCTTTATATAAGTTCAAAAGAGAAACTCAAAAACAAGATTCTTGTTCCCAATGCCCGAACGTCTCAACAACACTTTAATGAAAGAATTTGTTTCAATTGTGGAGACCTGTTGCATGTCTTAATTGTCTAAGAAATGACCTGACACGAAAGATATTGGAGAAAGCTTTTCAAAAGTTTTCAAGATACTTTCCAAGTCATCCAATGACAATTCCAACGTTGTTAATGCACCTCGAAGAGGCATTGCGTTGTCAAACAAGACCCCCAGTGTCAATTCCTCACAAAAAACTCCACTAGATAGTGGGTTGGGGGTACAAACAAAATTGTTGTTTACGAGTGTGGAGATCGTTAGATGCATCTTTTGTCAACGATGCACTTGTAAGTCTTGTGGGAAAGGTGCTCATATTGGCTATAATTGTCCAACGCAAACTCTGAAGGTGGAATCACAAATCCGAAGCCAACCAAACAAACCATTAATGAGACCCACAAGCTCGAAAAAGTGTGCAATTACCAAAATTTTTTGGTCAATGCCAAAAAATGTGGTTTAAAATGAATATGACGGATTTTGTTTTTAACTGTAAGATTCGGATTGAAAGCACGCAAGAAGTATTAACTCCGTATCATCTAATAACACTATAAACTCCCGATTATTCAAACCATTCTCCACAACCCCCGACTCCATTCTTATGAGAATATTAGAAAACAATGCATAATATAGGTTACGATTGTTCACCCCAAGTTCCTTTATCAATCGGAACCAGTGTTACAATCCCAAGACTTTATTTCTCACAAAGATTCTCAAAGTTTTTCAAACAACAATAATTTGTTGTGACTATTGTGGGAGGTCCTCATGAACTTTTTCAGTGTCAACCGATGAATGAAGACTATTATCATAGCAAAATCCTTCTATGACACTCAATTCTTGTCGGTTTGTAACCAACGTTGAAAACCCCGCAATTTTCCCGTCAATCATCCACCACCTCAACCATGAGCATGGAAGCTTTGCAAGCCCAAGAGGACCTAATGAAATCGATGAAAGCTTTCTCAAAAAGTCAATCGAATCTCTTTTGGGAAAACGCCTAAGTTCATATAGATAGCATGGACAAACGATTTTGAAGTAAAGCAAGCTCAATCACGAGAAGTGCAAGAAGGATGCTTAGCAAACTTGTTCGAGATGTGAAAATCATGAATAGACGAGCTAACTGCGTACATCATAATACTCCTGCTTGGATCAGACCTCAATCGACTCCAGTGATAATGATGATGACGAGGACTATACCATTGCAATCACACCCGTATACCAACCAAGTGATCCCGATAACTCTCTATTATGGAGATGAGCATCCTTGACACACGAATTCCGGCAACGGAATCAGACGAATTCATAGAAGTCTAGTGATGAACACCTTGTCCCAATCCCAATTGAGTCAAAGGTGTTCCCAAGTGTGTGATGTGCCTTTACAATGACAATTCTCCGCCTCTTGACATTCGAAAGATCAATCGTAGGATTTTCCTTCTGATTCTAACATTGCTTCTAACTTCGACGACGATGAAGATTCCATCCCTAGTAACGATATCGAGTATGTTGAGGCATGCACCTCCCAATTCTGAGCCCGATAGCTCAAAGGTGATGGAGATTGTTTTATTCCAGAAAGTTGGAAGGATTGAGATAGACAATCTTTTAATCAAAGACGATACCCTTCGAGAAAAATAGTTGAATGTCAATCTCTTTGTTGCTAAAATCGAAGCAATAAAATAGATAATCTTCGTTCCATCGTTCGTTTATTGTGACAAGTCTACCTCCACATTTCCCTAAACCTTCTCATAGAGGAATACTAATTACGCATTGATAATTCTTCCGAGATCGGAAACTTTTCTGCTTAATTTGGAAGAGCCAGTGTGAGTCCACTACTCATTCTAAGTTATCTCTTCCATATATAAAGCTTTTCACATTGATAACGATCATTTTAAAGATAAGAGTAGTGGCAGTACACTACTCAAAGTTGATTTTCATTTTCTCAATATGATTCGTTAATCTTAGATCTTCGAATGATCATTTCCCTCTGCCGATAAGATGATTTTTAATCATGAGGAGTTCGCTCGATGAACTCGCTCAAATCATATCTCAAAAAGTATGATTGGTTTCCTTTAAGGTGAGCCCGAGCTGGGCAAGTTTCACAATGGTATGTGGTGGAAATATTTTCCAAAAAAGAGAACCAAGCGTTCATGTTCGTAATTTTTGCCCACCCTTGAGTAAGCTTTCATACCTTCTAGTGAAACCATTTTCGCTAATGTTTTTATGGAACTTTCTCCCATTTCTAGAGACAGTTCTCGGGTTATTCCGCCTTCACTTCACACCTGTGGGATGGAAGACACCATATTTTGATCCCACAGGCATTACAAAAGTAATCATTCTTCTAGCCTGGAAGTATCTCATCTGAGTGAACTTTCATGAAATTCAAACTTATCGTAGTCACTTGCATGAAACTTCCGCTGATTATTTTAATTCCACTTGTTTCCTTCAAGGATCCCTAAATTCCTAGATGATGGGTCAAGCATAAACGCGACCCAAAACCCGCTTTCGTAGGGAGCACCCCATGCATATTCCGTAGTTATATAAATAATGTTGTTTTGAGGTTGTAATAAAACTTGTCTGTCCATTACCCGTGTTTCCAAGTTGTTTGTTATTTGTCCAGGATTGCCCGGATTGTGAATAATCTCAGTTTTGTCATTCATCAAAGAAGTTTCACATCGTTCGACTTCAATTGGGAATCCTGTATCCAAATCTTATCCGACAATCGTTTATCTTTGGCATACCTTATAAACGGCCCTTAGGAGTAAAATGTATTAACCCTTCAAACATCGAGGACATGTTTAGTTCTAGTTTGGGGGTAATCTTTCGCTTGATTGTTAGCCTGCAGCATTGTTAACCAACACGTAAACCACCTTTTTTCCACCAAAATACCAAAATAAATGAAAAATTAAAAATTTTCAAAAATATAAATAGTGTTTGTCACAGTTTTGCTTTCCATTTGGGTAGAATAAGAATAACGTATAACTTGTTCGGGCGTGTTGAGCCCTAGCTAGTTCCTTAGGCAAGCTTTCACGATTCTCATTGCTTTGAATTGAATAATGTGAAAAAACGAGAAGATGATAGAGTTAAATATAATTCTTTGCCAGCAAGATTCTCTAAAAACTGTTATACAAGTAACTTATGGTTATCTCTCCCGCATATTTCTAATCCACCTAATTCATACGTACTCAAAATAAAATCAAACTTAGTCAACGTATTTTTCGAGAAAAAGCTTCGAAACAAATTTGTAACATTGTGATTTCAAAGCGAGATTTTTAGTGAATTTAAGATAAATGCCAAAGAAAGGCATGAATGGAAATGTTAAGCAAAAAATGCAAGAATGTTGAAAAAATGCCATAAAGCATGCAGTTGATGATATGGAGCAATAAAAATGTTCGGATATCCCACTCCGCTAGCAACGAGGGTGGGTGATACGAAACTAAGACGTCTTAGGCTTCTAGGGAATTTGGTGTTCGTGAATCTCACTTAGAAGAAAGGTCTAGTGAGGGTCAAAACTAAGACAACAAAACCTTATCCAAGAAAAGGAATAAGTGTGTTGATGAGATTTCCCACTACAGCTATACAAGTGTGGTTTTCAAACTAAGAACCAACGGTCGTATGGGTTGGGGGGGGGTGTTGTGATATCCTGCCCGTTAAACCACGAGGTAGGGTTCAAACAAAGCAACGCATATCATCATATAGAAGACTTCATGTGAGGGGCCTAGCTTTAAGAACTTATGATTATGATAATGAAAATGTTGCAAAAAGTTTCTAAAGTTTTAATCTCGAAATCAAGCTACGACATCTAATAAGTTGTTGCTTTGAGTCCATGATTCATTTTTGAATTATGAACTATGAAAATAAGTTTGGTCTATGTTAAATTAAAAATGAGTACACGCATCAATCGTATATCCCATTTTTGGGAGTTGAAAATCACAAGTCATAAGTATAGGGCTTTAACTTCTAGACTTATTATCGAAAAAGAATCCTGTTTAATTGCTTAGCTTGGAGGAACTTGGTGAAAAAATTGAGGACGATGAATTAATCCGTAAGGACATCCGTAGATCACCTCTACGGGCGCTTCACATTCTCATGATCCCATTAATAAATAAAGAGAGAGTACAAACGATGTTAAAAAATGAGAAATCCAAAAATATTAGTTGTAGATAGTGTAAATTCAGAAAAGATGAAAAACGGGGCTTACATGTTTAACTTCAAAACATAGCGTTAGACAAAAAGAACACACATACTTAGTTTGGGGATTTTGATAGTGCTTAATTACACATACTTTTTACCTCTAAAAACGAGCTTAAATGACCAAAACAGAAAAAACTGCCAAATTATGTTTTGTTTGCATTTGTATATGTGCAGGAAAGTGGATATCATCAAAAAGAACATAAATCCCAAGCAAAATGACAAAACGAGCATAGGACAAGGAAAAGACTTGCAAAATCAAGCCAAATTCCAAAAATGCCAAAGTCATAGTCAAAACTGAAGAATACTATTAATGCAATCTTTACCCACTGATGGGCCGGGAAAGCCTAATAGATATATCTATAAGACTGTGAAACCAAATGGGCCCTCAATCAATTACAAAGATTGGGTGGTGGTGTTTTATGTTTTTTTATTAGGGTGCAGCCCATTTGTAGTGCAATTGACAAATGACTGTGAAGACTTTGAAAGCCCAATCCTAGCCCAGTTACAGCCAATCTCAGCTCCAACATTGTACTCAACGAACAGAAAAACAAAACCCACAGCGCAACACCTTTTATTTGGGCTTGATAAAAGCCCAATAACCAAACCTGTACACTTATTGGGCCCAAACCCAAAACCCAGTGGGCCCCAATACAAGCCTCAATAACAAAACCCAAGCCAACAAAAGCCCACAAACAATTTTTATAAAACTTAGGGACTAAAGTTGTATCATTTTTTAAAAGTTTTTTATAAAGAGAAAAATGTTTTAAACGTAAAAGAGGACTGAAATTGCAATTACCCTAACTTTTTATTCTATAAAGTTATAAAACCACAAGGGCTGAAATTGCAATTACCCTAACTCTTTGGTTTTACTTTTGTTATAAAAACCACAAGTACTAAAAGATGCCACATTTCCAAACTCCCTTTTATAACTGAAAAACGGGCAAAGAAAATGAAAAGAAAGAAACATGGGGGACTATTCTCGCATCTTTTCAACTTTTCTTTTAAACTAACACTTACCCTGTACCCTCACCCTATCTCCGCCAACCTTATACCGACCCCTCACCCAACGTATTACAGCTCACCCCACCCCCCTCAGTATACACTCCCCAGTTAAAACTCACTCCTTTCCCACCTCCCCACTATCAATTGAAACCTGCCATGTTTTGGCATTCATGGTTAACCCAAGAGAACATCAATGGCTGAGATGTATGATAAAGTAGCACAAGGCAATCCAAGGGCTGGGAATTGTGTGAAGACTTTCTACACACCCAACTAGCACAATGTGAAGACCAAGAATGTCTTTGGACTTGTTATAAATTAAGAAGTACGCATCCGAGACCAGCATACCCTTTTTACCCATCTGTTTTTTAGTTTATGTTTTAAAAAAGTCTTTTATAAGCAATTTAATTGTACTCAGTATCTTTTTTAAAGATTATTTAGTTAAGTTTTCTGAATTTAATAAAAAGTTAAGAGTTTTAAATTTCCAAGTTTGCTATTACCACTGTCAAATTCATATAAGCCCTTGTAAAACTTGTTAAAACTTGTGTAAAAAAAAAAGTGGGAGTTAACCACTAAACTTACTAGATACTTAACCTATCTCAGCCTTTCCATTTATTAAAAATCAAAAAAAACGTTTTTTTACAAATTTAAGGGGGTATTAGGCATAGACTAGCAAAATGGGGTCATTTGGGATTTTACTGGGTACTACCCACCTCAGCATCTTTGCTGAGTTGTGTGGGCTTTATTAGGCAAAATAATCAAAACTTTTTTAATAAAAATAAGTTTTAAGTCCCTATGATCTTACTTATCAAAACTATTAATCATCAATTTTGTTAAAAAGCTTAAGCAGTTTAAACATCTTATTGCATACCTTGTTTGTGATATCTTTAGTCAGAACACACCCTTTCAAAACCCTCTTGCCTCTGTCATAACCCAATTGACCAATTTCGTTAATATTTTAAAATGCATAATTTTGAAATCAGCCAAACACATGCTCAAAATCCATCGAGGTAATAAGTGCAACATTAATAGCTCAAATTTTGAACTTAAGCACACGTTACCACCCTTTTAAATCTGTCTAGGTTTTATTTGGGTAAAATCCCTCATGATCTTATTTTCGATAAGCCCCAAAAGCCCCCTAGGCCACTGTTGCACATCTCCGCCCTGGTGCTTTGATACACTCAGGTTTAAGCCCCATTTTCTAGCTTAATTACATACTAAGCAATTAGGTTTTATTGTTTTTAATGTAGCTTATAGGGTCCAATATTAGTTAGCACTTATTTCAATTAGATTGCTTATTAGAGTAGCTTAATAGTAAGCCAAAAGTTAGGTCTTTTCCTGTTTTTGTTAAAATTGTACAGTATAGCTTATTTAAATATTTAGCTAACTTAGGGCTAAATTAGTGACACATAGCTTACTTAGGACTCCCCTTGCCTAGGTAACTGTTCCTTTAAAGTTCCCTACTTATTGTGCATCTGTAATCTCAAAGAAAAAAATCCCAAATAACCATAAGCTTATTAAGTCTGCTGACCCCAAAAGCATTAAAATCCTGGCTTATTTAGTGAGATCAAGCTTAGTGCTTATTATGAAAAACTGTTCCCCATAAAGCCCCTCTATAACTTTTACTTTATAAGATTTGAGCCTAATAAGCAATGGACCTGTGCCTTTGCACTTCGGGTCCCAACTCAAGGACTGTTTATTACATTTTAATTTTATAGTTTAACTTTGTGGGTTAGTACCCTTAGTTATTGAGCGAGTTGAACTATCGTTTATTCCCTATTCCATTACACAGTTAAGTCCTTTAGATTAACAGCCATTAGACCTTTTAGTTAATTAAATAATTAACTTAGGTTTAAAAAATAACAAATTAATCAGTTTAATTACTTTTATTTAAATCATTAAAATTTGGGAATTTTCATATTTAGCATTGTTTATCTTTTTCTTTATTTAATTTTTTATTTTTTTTAGAATTTAATATTAACTTTTTCTTTTTTGTCTTTTCTATTTAAACTTAGTTTTGATTAGTATATTTAATTCTTTAAAAATCATAAAAATTCCAAAAAAGAAAAAAAATTATATATATTTCTTTTTTTACGAAAATTTTCTTTTGTCATTAGTGTCCTGAGGAAAAATATAAAATTTAGCGTAGGCTTAATTTTCTTAAATTCATTTTTAAAGACGCCTTTTTAATCCGTGCGTTTTACCGTTTCTTTTCGTTTAGCATTCAAAAACGACCTCCCGTTTTAGTTTCTATTTTCTTATTTTTCAAGTTAGTTAATTAGAATTTAATTTGATTTTTATTTAATTTAGCAGTTTATTTTTCTTAATTTTTAAATTAGTTTCCCGATACTTATTCTGTTCCCCGTATTTTAATTTGGATTTAAATTTTAAGGATTCCTAGAACTAATTGTTGTTTCCCGTAGTTTTTTAAAGAACCCTATTTTTCCTATATTGTTTCCGTAATTAAATTAATATTTTATTAATTAATTTAGTTGTAATCATATCCGTGTTCATATCATATATTCTCCACTCAGTTCAATTCACTTCAAACCAAGGATGAATTTCATTGTCCACCTATCGTTGGGACATACGTCCCGGAAATATCTCTTCCGGAAAAAAAAAAAAAAAAAATCTTTTGAATCATTGATTCCTTACTTTGTGTACTTATCCATTCTGCGGAATTTGACCTTTTGCCTGGTCAATGGCATTTCGGTCACGATCTGTATTAGGGCTGCTATATAAGTGTGAACTAATCTCGCAGAATCATTCTCACTCTTCATTTAGATCCCTCTCATTGTGATTAATTTGTTTAATAAACTTTCCTACCTTTTGAGTATCGCATCCTTGAAGTCCAAGAAATCCATTTTTATTATTTACCTTCAATAGATGCCTTAATAAGTTATGTCTCTAGATTATGTAAGTCTTTGATCCTCATATATTGTCCTTGTGACATAAAGATTTATTTATACATTTTAATGAACTTATATTTATGCTTCAAAATGTGTGATTGAATCTTTAAGATATTTGTCCCATGTATGTTTGTTGCACCTGATAACCACTAACTTTGTTTTGTATCCCCTCCCCCACATTAAATTATGAAGATCGATCCCTTGGTGCCCCGAACAGGGGGACTTGACATCAAGGGGAGTCCCTTTTTATCATCGATTTCTTTCTCTCATACTACTACTCGACTATCAAACCTTTTTGAATCGACAAAAAGAGGTGAGAAAGAAGAATTAAACTCATTAATAATTTATAAACTTTTAAATTTCATACAAATGAGTTTATAATTTAGTCATCATCAAAAAGGGAGAGATTGGTTAATACAAATAATGCCTAAAAACGTTTTATTTATATTTTATCGACCTCCTCAATGTTTTTGGAATAATAACAAAATGTGTAAACGTTTACGATAAAATTAAACGTTTTATAAATTACTAATCATAAAATTAATTTCTAAGATTAATCACATTAAGGTATGGATAAACACATCATTAAACATTAATATTGATCAAGAAAAAGAAATTTATCTTAAACCTTAAACTCTACAAAAATGATATTGTTATAAAAAGTATAAGAAACAAATTATTTATTTCATTAAAAGCAAATGTTTTATTTAAAAACATAAACTTTGATTTTTTAAAATTTCCCCACAAAATGGAAAGGTTCTACAACAGAAACAACCTTCACCACAAAAGGACAAAAAAAGAAGCGGAGTCTAGCTTTGGTCCCCATTATAGCTCGGCGCCTCCATATATAAAAGGTGGACCGCCGGGGACCGCGCCTAGCAACGGCCATTTTTTGTCCCCTATAAATACTAGGCCACCCCATTTGAAAAACAAAACCTCTTGCCACGAAATTTCTCAAATCTATATTTCTCTCTTCTCTCTTTCTTCTAAAACACACACCTTGAACACGAAAAAACTTTCTTGATCTTGTTTCAATTGATTAATTCTTTCGTCCTCCCTTCTTTCATCTTCTAATCAAGTACAAAAGAAGAACAATCGTATTCTTCTACATACGTATTGTTATCAAGTGATCTCCATCTCCCTCCTCAAGATCACAAACATTCATTACAATTTGTTTTGTATTATTGTGTAAATTGATCGTGTGTTAGATCAGGTGTACATTTATAATGGTGTGTTTTGATTGGTGTGACAATCCAAGGTGTGGTATCATCTTGTAAGTGTGTGAAGACTTATTGGAGTCTTATATTGGTTCTAGCTAAGATTAGGACTCGAGATTGGTTCTAGCTAAGATTAGGACTCGACATCTAGCTTAGTGTCGGAAAAGAAAGTAAGCGACGTGTAAATGGTTTTCTCTGCCTAAAGAGAGCTTGTTGACATAGTGAAATCTCGAGTGGAGTACTCGGGGAGTGGAGTAGGAACCAAGAGGTGCTTCGTTGCCGAACCACTATAAATCTCGGTGTCTTGGTTTGATCGTTTCTTTCTCTATCTCTTTACATTGTCATTACTTACTTAGCTTGATAGTTTTGTTATGATTTATATTGTTGGTTGATTGACATACAACTCGAATCAAACAATTTTCTAAGTAAAGATTTTAAAAATGCTAACTAACCGGTAAAACTATTCAACCCCCCCTTCTAGTTTTCTACATAATTATATAAATATAATATTATATTATTATTAACGTATAAATAAACTTGTTATTTATAATTTGACATTTCCAAATCGTTAAGTAATTTAGTCAAAACTTTTTATTATTTATGTTTTCTAAATAATTTCTAAGTATAAGATTTTTACAAAATTTCGGCATGACCCGTGCGTGTTTACTCATTTTTCCAAAGTCGTAGACTTTATCAAAAACCAATTTCAAACCACTTCCAAATCACAATTTACAATTTACAAACTTTATACAATCGTTTTCCATTTAAAACAAGTCTAACGAGTCACTAAAACTCTTATTTGGCTTTTAGGCCCAATAAGCCTTTAAAACGCCAAAGTACGAAATAAATAAGTCCGATATACTAAAAATATAACAAACAAGTTCTAGGTTCATCAATAAGCTACCACAAGCTTATAATAAGCCAAGACATAACAAGCCAAACCCATAAGCTTGTGTACAAGCTTGGGTCGCGGCTATGGTTATGGATGACGTGGGCTTAAAGGCCCATTAAGCCTTATTTGAGCTTATGGGTTAAGTCAAATAAGCTTAATGTTTCATCCTTTTAAAAACTAGCCAAATACAAGTATATTATTTATAAGTTACAAAAGTAAATCTCAAGTAAATATTTCTTTTATGTTTTCTATTTTACACGTGTACATATATACATTGAACAAGCTCAAAAAAAATCAAACAAGCTCTTAAA
>BQNB010101619.1:11576-24430 GCA_026074375.1 Tanacetum coccineum | reverse complement strand
TTCTAGGTTCCCTATATAGATTATCACATGTATATATATGTATATGGAGTATACGGTTTACATCTTTTCTTGTTTCCCTTTTATTGTCCATCAAACGCACAACAGTAAGTGCAATACTCACTGTCTTCTTTCTTCATTCTTGCTGCCTAACCGACGCAACACGCACATGTATAAATTTTATATGTACTTTGAATATTATTATGACTTGTGTGTTTAGCAACTGGATGGTTAGGTTTCGAGACACCAAGCGACTTGTTTCATGCAGAAACGTAGCCGCAACAGCAGGTATCAACTGCCATTAGTCGCTTGCTAGCATGCGATATAAGTGAAGGTTCTTGTTTCGAAATGATACGCACGGAGTGCTCTTTCTTGCAACGTAAATGACGCACCCTTAAAGGTTATATATTTATAGGTTTTCTTGTTAACTTGTATGGTCCCATGCTATAAGGTTGGTTACGAGGTTGGTGAAGGTTGAGGCACAAGGACAAACTTCATGCATCCAAGCAGACGCAACAGTGGCTGTATAGCCATGTTTTCTTGCAACAAAATGCAACGCAACAACCATGACTAGGTTGTACCCCTTCACGATGTGGCGGTACGTCTCATGTGTTATATGTGTCAAGGGTTTACAAGGTAGAGGCATGAACCAACGAGCGTGAGTTGTTTGCCTTTAACCAAGTCTGTGACACGCCATTTAGCGAGAAACGGTCACTATGGTCCGCCTTGGGCTGCTTGGTCATGCTCATTGTAGGTGTCGAAGTCACAACATAAGAACGTTACTATATTTCACGCGAAGTTCTAAGGTGCTTTGGTCTCTAAATAGCCAATGCATTTGGTCGTGATATGTTTAGGGTTTTCACAAGGCTTTTTGGTTCATTACTTGTTCATACGTATGATGTGTTGTTTATTAATGTTATTATGTTTCGCTCATTTCATGCATGACACGAACATAGCCTTCACATGGGTTTTACGTCGCGTGTTAGTCAACCAAGGTTGAGGCTTTAGCCGAGACTAAACGTGTTTTGGTTTAGGTCGTGTGTTATACTACAAGAAAAATGACATAGTATGATAAATATGATAAATGTTAGGCTACAAGGATGACTTACAAAGGTCCGAGTATTGCTAAATGGGTTGAGGCGTGACGATGACGAGAAGCTCGAACCAATCCCTTGGTTAATACTACCCGAACCCTACGTTCACTGGCTCTTGAAAGCTTACTCCTACTGACTTGTGTAATCTTTGTTTTCAAGTTTTAGTATGATGGAATAGCTCATGCATGATGCCTATTTATACTAAAAGGTGACTATTATCTCTCTAGGATCATGCATGTGAATGATATAATTCATATATACTGTTATTGTATGTTACTATTTATGATGATCACCCTTTCTATAATGCTATTAAGGAATAACTACTATTTGTGAATTGAAATTGAAATGAAACTAGAACAAGACATATCAGGTGAACAATCTCAAATAGTTGTAGGTCATTGTATGCAAAAAATGAAATGATGGTGCTAGCTCATTCATTTTGAATTTCACTAATTGACTTTTAGATAGTATTTGCACATTTGAGTTTTTAGGAAATGAACGTCAAGTCGTATTATTTGTTTAGTAAAGTATATATATTGGCCCATTAATATTTTATTTATAATAGTATGAACGGGTTCATAAAGTAATATAGTCGTGTGATTTTGTTTTGTGTAGTGCAAAAATCAAATATGATTTTTATCGTTACGCGATCTCTAAAGTACCGCTTTTTGATCCGTAATTAAATGATGATTTATGCGTGTTATTATAACTCTTGACTAGCACAAAATATTGTATGTCGCTTGAAGGATAACTTTTATTAGGAAAATAATGATACTTTTGAATTAGCTTGCGATACATACTTTACATAACAGAACAAAAGTTCTACATTTTTCCAGAGGATCTAATTTTCTTACGGGGTGTCACAGCCTCCCCAGGTTAGAAGATTTCGTCCACAAAATCAAGACGTTGTAGGAGCTGGTGGATTTTCAAATAAGTAAGGGTATTTTTCCCTGAATTGGTCCTCGCGTTCCCAAGTGTACTCTGGGCCTCTACGTGCATTCCAACGGACTTTAATGATTGGTATACGGCTTCGCTTGAGTTGCTTGACCTCGCGCTCCATAATCTCCACGGCTTCTTCAACGAAATTGAGTTTGTCGTCGAGTTGGATTTCCTCCAAAGGAATAACGAGGGTGTCATCGGACAAACATTTCTTTAAGTTACAGACGTGGAACACATTGTGTACTCGACTAAGTTCTTGAGATAATTCCAAACGGTAAGCTACTGGACCAATCCTTTCTATAATTCGAAAGTGTCCAATATAACGAAGGTTCAACTTTCCACGTTTCCCAAATCGCATTACGCCTTTCCAGGGCGCGACCTTAAGCATAACCTTATCTCCAACTTCAAATTCAAGGGGCCTACGCCTCTTGTCAGCATAGCTCTTTTGTCGATCACGTGCCGCTTGCATGCGATCCCTAATCTTGAAAATCTTTTCCGTAGTCTCGTGAATAATCTCTGGTCCGGTAAGTTGTGCTTCTCCAACTTCAGCCTAACAAACGGGAGAATGACACTTCCTAGCGTAAAGTGCTTCGAACGGTGCAGCTTTAATGCTCGTGTGATAACTATTATTGTACGAAAATTCTACTAGGGGTAAATGTCTATCCCAACCATTTCCGAAGTCAATCACGCAAGCTCTTAGCATGTCCTCTAATGTTTGAATGGTCCTCTCACTCTGACCATCGGTCTGAGGATGGTAAGCAGTACTCAAGTCCAACTGCGTACCCAATGCTTTATGCAAAGATTGCCAAACTCTCGAAGTGAAATGGCTATCACGATCGGAGATGATTGACACCGGTATTCCATGTCTTGCTACTATCTCCTTCATGTACAGCCTTGTCAATTTTTCTGTCGAATCTGTCTCTCTCATTGGCAAAAAGTGCGCAGACTTGGTAAGACGATCAACAATGACCCAAATCGAATCGAATCCTGCTGCCGTTTTGGGTAGTTTGGTGATGAAATCCATTGTTATCTTCTCCCACTTCCATTCTGGTATATCGGGTTGGACCAATAAACCAGAGGGCCTCTGATGTTCAGCCTTGACCTTGGCACAAGTCAGGCATTTGCTGACATATGTGGCGATGTCAGCCTTCATGTTTGGCCACCAATATAACATCTTCAAGTCATGGTACATTTTGTCGGCTCCTGGATGATAATACTTTGGGCTTATGCGATTCGTGCATAATCAAAGATTCGTGTCTCCATAAACATGGAACCACCTCTATTATCATGCGATAATGTTCCATCAGCGCGGGCTTCTAACTTCTTTAGCATGCCACTGATATCTTCGGCTTCAAGGTTTTCAACCCTAATTGCTTCTTTCTGAGCCTCAAGGATTCGTGACGGAAGGTCCAAGCCAATGGTCATAACCAAGGCTCTTACTCGTAATGGTTCGCTCCTTTCCTTTCGACTCAAGGCGTCCGCTACGACATTTGCTTTCCCCGGGTGATAACAAATTTTCGCATTCGTTATCACTTGGAGCCTCTATCCATCGGTGTTGCATAATATTAAGGTCCTTTTGGTCTAGGATAATGTTGGAGGATCTTATGGTCGGTGAACATACACACTTCGTCCCATACAAAATAGTGTCTCTTGATCTTTTGGCGCGACACTACCGCTCCTTAATCCAGATCATGGTGGTGTTGTTTTCTCATGAATTTTCCAGTTGCCTAGGAATGTATATGCAATAACCTTCATTCTCTGCATCAGTACCACACCTAACCCTTTTATGAATGCATCACAGTATACCACAAAATCTTCACTGCCTTCTGGTAGTGTTAAGATAGGTGCAACACATAGTTTTTGTTTCAATAGTTGAAAAGCTTCTTCCTGTTCTTCACCCCAATCGAACTTCTGGTTCTTCTGCGTAAGCTCAGTCATAGGCTTAGCTATTTTGGATAATCCTTCAATGAATCTCCTATAGTAGCATGCAAGACCTAAGAACTGGCGAATCTCTGAAGGAGTGGTTGGAGATGCCCAATTCTTAACCGCTTCAATCTTAGCTGGGTCTATGTGAATATCACTGTTATCAATCACGTGACCGAGGAATTTTACCGTATTGATCCAAAATTCACACTTGGAAAATTTAGCATACAGTTCTTCTTTCTTCAACAACTCCAGAATAGTTTTCAGGTGTTCCTCGTGTTCTCTCTCATTGCGGGAGTATTTGAGAATATCGTCGATAAACACAATCACAAACTTGTCTAAGTATGGTTTGCACATACGGTTCATGAGATCCATGAACACCACAGGTGCGTTGGTCAACCCAAAAGGCATAACTTGGAACTCATAGTGTCCGTATCGTGTTCTAAAAGCAGTCTTGGGGATATCTTTTTCTCTAACCCTTAACTGATGATAACCCGACGTTAAGTCGATTTTTGAGTAGATGTTGGATCCTTGCAACTGATCAAACAATTCATCGATCCTTGGTAAGGGGTAACGATTTTTCACTATAAGTTTGTTCAACTCACGATAATCGATACGCATTCGGAAAGATCCATCCTTTTTTTTTGACAAATAAGAATGGTGCTCCCCACGGAGAGGAACTTGGTCTTATAAAACCTTTGTCAGAAAGTTCTTTTAGATGTTCGGCTAGTTCTTTCATTTCTGCAGGAGCAAGACGATAAGGTACACGTGCAACAGGTGCAGCTCCGGGTATTAACTCGATGTGAAATTCTACTTGGCGCGTCGGGGGTAGTCCCGGCAAATCTTCAGGGAATACTTCCAGAAATTTTCTGATGACAGGCACATCTTTAATTCGCCTTTCTGGGATTTCAGTTTCCTCTTTCTTCATCATTTGAATCAAGAACACTTGACATCCTTGGTCGATGTACTTCTGCGTTCTGATTCTCGAGATGACTTCTAATCTTGATTCGTTTTTTATTCCGCTTCTTTTGCTTTGTATGATTAGCATATCATTTCCATATGGAATGCGGATATACTTCTCATAACACATAACTTCCGCACGATGTTCGACCATCCAATCCATTCTGACGATGATGTCAAAACTTCCTAATTCTATAGGGAGTAAGTCGATTTTAAACAGGTGGTTTTGCAAGTTAAGAGTACACCCTCTTAAAATGGTCATTGTGGTTAGCGACTTTCCGTCGGCTAACTCCACACTATAATTAGTGTCTAGGGTGGTAGGATGGATGTCTATATATTTACTGAAAGCATATGACACAAAACTTATATCCGCACCAGTATCAAATAGCACCGAAGCATAAACATTATTGATCAGGAACGTACCATTCACCACGTTGTTATCTTTCACCGCAGCTTCAGCACATAGGCTGTATACTCTACCAGGTGCTTTGTGTCCTCCTTGAGTGCTGGTTGATGCTTGGTTACTTCCCTTAGGGTTCCTTTGATTCTGCCTCTGATTGTTCTGAGGGTTTTGCGGGTTGCCTCGAATTTGATTTCCACCGCCTTGATTCCTATTGTTTAGACACTTGTTCTTGTAATGTTCTTTTTCGCCACATCCGAAACAAGTGACATCACTTCCCTGTCCTCTTTGGCTTCTTGGTCCTCTTTGGTTTGCGGGATGAAGTGGAGCACGGCAGTCTTTGGCCTTATGTCCTGCCTTTCCACAGTTGTAACAAGCAGGAGGGCATGCGTCAGTGTGGTGTCGTCCACACTTTCCATAGTGAGGTAACTTGCCAGCATAAGAACCTTATCCGGCTGTAAACACCCTTGCTGCCTCTGGGCGTTTGTTCGGGTTGAGGTTATTAGTGTTGTTGGTGTTGTTGGGGTTGTGTTTGTAGTGGTTTCCGTTCCATTTCCGCTTGTCACCCGAGTTTTCTCCTAACTCTTGGACCACTTGGTACATCAAACCTTGAGCTATTTCAATCGCTTCATGCAAGTCTACTGGTTTGGACGAGGTTACGTTACCCTTGATGTTCAAAGGTAGACCTTCAATGTAACGTTCCAACAACCGGTCGGCGTTGGGTACCATTTCAGGGCATAAGAGGATGAGTTCTTGGAAACGTTGATTGTAGGCAGTAAGGTTTGTACCCTTCACTTTTAAGTTCCACAACTCATTTTCCATTTGCTTGATTTCATTCCTAGGGCAGTACTTCCGAATGAACATAGCCTTGAAATCGCTCCAAGGTGTGGCATGAGCGGTATCGAGAGTAACAGAATGAACATACACGTTCCACCAAGTTAAAGCACCATCTAGCAGTGTGCTAGAAGCAAATTTGACTCGGTCACCTTCTGCAACGTTGCTAATCCCAAATTGAGATTCTAGTTTCTCAAACCATCGGGTTAAGCCTACAGCACCTTCAGTACCACGGAAGTTTTCATGCATGACTGCACGGAATTCCTTGTAGTTGCATGCCTTATTCTGGGCAGAGTTGGATCCTAGGTTGTTCTCTTCTTGAGTGCTTGCAGCATGAGTCACAGCGGCAGCTGCGAGTGCTTCAGCTACTCTTGTGGCAATGAGCTGGTTGAGCATCTGAGTGTCAATGCCACTGTTGATGTCCACATTGTTTCGGTTGGTCGAACTTGGTAGATTGCGGGTTTCCTGTAGACTGTCTGGGCGTCGTGTAGGGTGCCATTTTCTATAGGGGACAATGAAAATGACAGTTATGACACACACGAAAATTATACGTGTAAAGATATTACTACAAATGACATGTTTCTTGAAATCAATACTGTTATTATTCGCAAACACGATGTTTATTTCAAAGAGTGCGGGAATACAAGAGTTCACTAGCCGTGACAAACCCATAGCTTAGTGGTTATACAAAGGATAGAAATAAAACTAGTTGCTGTTACGGTAGATTTGCTGGACCACTTCCTCGAGTGCCTCCTTCCTCTTCTGTCATGCTTCTTCTTGAGCATTACCAGCACGATCCCTCCATATCTCACACATTGGCTAAGTCGAGTAATCAGTCTCGTCCACCGATTAGTGTCTCCAATGAAAATTTAATCAACTTGGGGCTTCAATCCCCAGTGTCATAATAGGCTTATAACTCTTCAAACAGGCATTTGGGTACGGTACATGTCCTCAACGAATTGGTATGCAACTTTCTCTAAGGGGCGTCGTGCATACGGTTAAGGTGCTAAGGTATAGGCACCGAATTCTGACCAGTTCCTGTTAAAGCTTCTTCTCTTTGGGTGGGGTCCGTTTTAGCAATCATCCGCTGGTAAGCAGCCATCGTAAATGGGGATGAAGGTGAGGGTGGTGGAGTAAGAGGATCAAGTTGGTAATCGTCAAGGCTAATAGCAGAAATTCTGGCACGTTCAGCAAGGTTTGGCTCAATAGGTGGAATAGATATACGAGCGGTACGTCTGATAGTTGGGGAGAATGATGTATCACAGTGGCAAGACAAGTAATTGAGGAGTAGACGGACTCCTATATGATTACACCTGGAGAAGTGTGTAGGGGTGTCTGGGACCTGGTTATTGTGTATTATTACGGTGTGTCTCAATTCATTGTGTTTACCATGGTCGTTTGAGACAAGAAAATATGAAATAAGGATATAGGTATGTTTCAAAATACGCGTAGTTAAGCCTGTTTAATGCACATGTAACCCATATTAAGTATATGTATATGTTTAATACACATGTAACCCATATTAAGTATATGTATCTCATATATGTCTATTTCACATGTATCCCATTTTAATATATATGTACTCCTTTGATTGTTGATTCCTATGTACCCCATATTGAGAAACCAACAATGACAGACAATAGAAGCATAATAAGCATGTTAAGCAGATAAGTAGTTATAGTCTGTATTTACCTAATGCAACCTAGTTCTCTATAACTCAGAGATCTTTACCAAATTTGTCACACCCATAAAATATACAAGTATTATGGCAAGCCCGAGGGCGTGTGACTTCATGATTATCATACTTATAAGGCATTCTGAACGTCCTCATTTGAGTCTGTTTTAAGAAAATTGATCACTTGAATTTAGGTAATAATAAAATTGTTTAAATATTCTGCGGAAAGCATAATAAATTAGTCGATACGATCTTCGTTTTTAAATAGTACAAGTATCTCAGTTAACGGGAAAATATCTGCAAATGCATGAGAATGTCATTATCGCATCTTCGTTCTTAAAACATGAGAAAACATGCTACAAGTGTCAACATATGTGGTGAGTTCTTAGGTTTTGTTAAGCAGAAAAATGTTAGTGTTTATGAATCAACTTGATTTTCATCACATATGAAATTTAACAGATACAAAGTAATATAATTGCCATTATTTTGTATAAGTCCATGACTCCGAAGCAGTTATCAATTAACCAACAATGGTACTGATTGCCCTTGCAGGTGTCTAACACGGGACACACGTAATCTGACTCAAATGAAAACTGTGTTTGCTTGATTATGTTCAGTCCAAGACAACATGGACTGTCAATCCCGATAGATCTATCCTTAACATTGCGCACATTTAACCAACTATTTGTGTCAAGCAAATTTACGGTTCATAATAATTCGGGCAATTAGCAAACTTGGTTAAAATAGGGGACTTAGACCAATCAAGTAAAGAGTAATTGTATTGTATTCACACGGTTTGAAATAAAGAATGTTTCTATAACCCCAAAAGATGACTTAAAACAGTTAGATAGGGGACTAAGAAAACTAACTTGTCTATTAATCGCCTAGAGATGACAATTGATTCAATGTACGTCAATTAGTGGACTCAGTCAAAACCTAATGTAATTATGACTTATCTGAGTTACATTCTATAACTTATGTATGCGTTGAATTATGCAATGGTCATAAAGGCTTCCATGGTCGTTATGAGGTAACATTTTATGTTTTCAAAATGTTATTTAAACCGTTGGCTCTAGTGACGACTTTACAATTATAAGTATCTATACAGGATATGTTAATATTATTATGTGTCGCTCTTATATTTACAAGTTCGTGTGATTTATGTCTAAGGAATGTAAAATTTTGTACTGTTACTTAGGTTTATATTTATCTCGTTTATTTTATTTACATCGAAGTCATAAATTTATTTGTGTAATTATCAGGTTTATATATTATGGCTAGCTCAACTCGTTTAAATTTCTTATCAGAAAATAACATTTTTTAATCACTTGACCTTTTCCAAATAATAATATATTTCAATTATGTAACTTTTTATATTTTTATACTCTTTTTATTATTATGACTTTTACATGTTATAACCTCGAACAAGCTTTATAATATTTTTTAACGTTAAATAAGTTTTTAAATCGCATGTTTTAAATTTGTTTTAAGTTTATATACTTGGTTTTTTTTTTTTTTTTTTTTTTTTTTTATTTCGTTGTCACTATTTTTAAACCATCGAAAGACATTATTTAAATTTCTTACTTATCGGGATAAATATTGGTTCGTTAAAGAGTTTACCCATTTTGCTTGAGCCTTGAGGACTCGAAATCTTACACGCTTCCTACTTCTTTACGTATGAAAGTTACCTTTTAAAGGTACATGTAAGTTGCTATAATGTCATATATATATCTGTTATATTTTTATACTCCACAATGGCCATTTGTTTTACTAAATACATGGCTACTGATTTCACTTTTTTTTTCATGCTGATTCTGACGCAGCCAACAAGACAACCACTGTTGTGGTGTCGTTTGCTTCCACTCACGCACCTTTGTTCATTTATCTCTAGTGTTCTTCTTTCTCATCATTATAGTAGCGCATGCTGTATATTAATTCTCCATGAAACTGCACTGCTCTATTCTTATAATGTTAGTTATGTGATAAGTAAGGGCCGTAACTAAGGCGTTGTGGTGTCATTTCGCAACTAAAAGGTCATGACAATAGCAGCAGTTGCTGCGAAACTTCATGAGTTTCGACAATGGTCGCAAACAGACTGGTCATGAAATCACAAGTGGATCGAAATTGGGTCATACGAACAACAAAGTTAGACTGTAGCTGGGTACGATTAATAAGGGTTGGCTGTGATCTAGGTGCGAAAACTAATAAGGTCAGTAATGGGGCAACGAAACATACAATCGGTAGCGGCTTACTTATACGAGTCTCAAGGCATGATACGAGGTCAGACTAAGATGGCATCGTGCATGATTTGCTCATGGTTTCTTAGAGGTTGTGACGTTCCAACAATGAGCCCATGGCTCATTGTGGCTCGTCATTGAGCCAAACTAGATTGGATCACAAGGTGACGAACCTAAGTACCTCATAAATCCTTCTATGAAGTCTTTAGTGTACCCTTGTACTCACACGTCTCATTCGTGAGCCAACTCTTCAAGTCTTAGGTTATTTGTATTTTTCCTTGTTGTTACATTGTTTATTTTTTGTTTTTTTTTAAACCTTAAGTTTCCCTACATCGTTTATTTTATGTTAATGTACGACCAATTCTTTTCATGTTTTGATTTCATGCGAACCTTGCATGGTTCCTACCATGCAAGTCGTGTATATGTTGTGGAATAAGGTCAAGTTTTTAAAACTCTCACGAACAAATGAACATATAAAGGTTAAGTTACGGAGAACAACTGTCGTGGGTACGACAGCTTGTTGAAAGATGGTGCAGAAGAATTGATTGGTGGTAAGATTTGATCTTGGTGCGTACTTCTTCTAAAAACCAAACACAAACTTTGCTCTATGCATCTCAATGATATATCTTGATCTTCGAAAAGTGCTCTTACCGAATAGGTTTGCTGTAGTGTTTTCAGATTTTAGTTGTAATACATATTACTCATGAAATGGTTACTTGATTTATACTCGCATCGTTGGCTTAGTTACTGATATATTACATGTGAATGTATACTATACACATTGTTGCACCAGGGTGATGATTCTAATACTGTTAGTCATTATTTTCTTTTCATAATACTGTTAAGGCATTTCTACTATTCCTTCCTTTTGAAATTGTATCAGGTAATACTATTATAGAATCTTGATATTTCTTTCATTTCAATTTGTATCAGGTTTGTATGACATATCATGTGATAGAGATATTCAAATTAAGAAATTGGTAGGGTAGTGTGTAAGGCTTGGTGATGATGGATGTTTCTTCATTATTGTATATTGCTTTCTATATGTTTTCATATGTACATATCAGATGTTGTGCACTCATATGTGTATATCATGTATTGGTTTTTATTATGCCCTTATATGTGTACAATTTATTTTATCTTTGTTGGATTCAGTTAAGAGTCGCCATGGTTATTAATTTGAATGTAGGTGGTTTTATAAAGTGCTACAAGTAAATGGCTCGTTTCACAAAAGTGAGATAAATAATCGTTACGCGTTCTAAAATATCCTTTTAGACACAGAGTAATAATGGTGATATTCGCGTGCAAATCAAACCTTCCATGACAAGGAGTAATGCATGACGATCATAAAATGACTTCTCGTTGAAAATTAACGATAATTTGCGAACTTGCAGTACATGACTTTTACTTAACGAAAAGGGAATCTAATTTTCTTACGGGGTGCCACAATATCATTCCTTTTGCTGTTCAAAAAAAAAATAAGTAAATCAACCTTAAAAAGCATCTGCATTCATAAAAATAAGCCAATACAAAAAGTTGGAACAATAAGCATTAAGCTTTTACAATAAGCTAAACTAAAAAGATAATCTATACTACTACTACTCCTAAAATTATCTAACCTACTATGAAAAAATACTCCTAAACTAACACCCCCATGCGTCTAATTTGCTTCCATTTATATAACCCAAGAGTTGGGAGCATTTTCGTCATTTACTAGCCTTGAAACCCTCTTAATTTTAAAAATACCAGGGATGCCCTTCATGTGAACCAATTAAAAAAAAATAAAGAAGAAAGGGGCTCGAACCCAGGTTCTCTCGTACACACACAAACGCCCAAACCAACTCAGCTAAGAGCGTTGGGTATGGTAACACCGTGCTCGGCGTTGAGCCTACGTGGCTCCAACGTTGCCGGCGTTACCACACCCGGTATCAACATTGGCCAACGGCGTTGGTCTCGGCGTCGAGCCACTAACGCGCGTTGGTATGTTTTTTATTTATTTTTTCTTTTTTTTGTTTTAAAAACTGAATATTTGTGTTGTGTGTGTTTGTGTGTGTGTGTGTGTTATTAACTGTGTGTGTAGTGTGCGTTTTTGTGTGTGACACAAGCGAAGAAGAAAGAGGGTTGGGGAAGATAAGGGTAGGCCCACTTTCTTTTTTTTTCTTTTTTAATTTTTTTAATTATAATATATATTTTTATTAAATAATTAAATATTTAGTTATAATTTATTTTGGTTAAATAAATAGAAAAAAATGTAGTGGGTCCCAAAAAGTGGTGTTAATAGTGTTATGGTTACCTGGGTATTTTAGGTTTTGGTATTATGGTGTTAAAGCTGATGTGTCGGTGTTAATGGTGTTATGGTTACTGGGTATTTTGGGTGTTGGTGTTTTGGATGTTGGTGTTATGGTGTTAAAGCTGATGTGGCGCTGAAGGGGCTCGAACCCAGGTTCTTTCGTACACACACAAACGCCCAAACCAACTGAGCTAAGAGCGTTGGGTATGGTAATGCCGTGCTCGGCGTTGAGCCTACGTGGCTCCGGCGTTGCTGGCGTTACCACACCCGGTATCAACGTTGGCAAAACGGCGTTGGTCTCGGCGTCGAGCCACCAACGCGCATTGGTATGTATTTTCTTTTTTTTGTTTTAAAAACTGAATATTTGTGTTGTGTTTGTGTGTGTTTATGTGTGTGTACTACTAACTATGTGTGTAGTATGTGTTTTTGTATGTGACACAGGCGAAGAAGAAAGAGGGTCGGGGAAGATAAGGGTAGGCCCAATTTCTTTTATTATTATTATTTT
>BQNB010101618.1:0-16572 GCA_026074375.1 Tanacetum coccineum | reverse complement strand
AAACCTATGAATTCACCAACATTATTGTTGACGTTTTAAAGCAATGTTTTTCAGGAGGTCAATAAGCACGAGGTGCAAGGCAAGGTTGTCAAGATCGGGATTCTACCCATGATTGTTTTTGTTTTTGCAAGATCGAGATCGTAAGTTAGGATCGGGATCATAAGATCCTATTATAATGTCATTTTCTTAATCGTCTTTATAATATTATATAAATCTACAAATTATTATATATCATAAACACAAAATTATATAAATGTTTCATAGGAATGTTGTCATAAATTATAATTATAAAATGTTTAAGAAGATTAACTTGTTGTTTTTTTAATATCTAGGAAACACAACCCATAAATTCGTAGATTTTAGTTCGTGGTTCGAGAAAAAGTAAGATCGGATCGTAGTAGATCTTAAGATCCTATGGTCAAGATCGGGATCCTATAAGATCCTAAGCAAGCAAAGATCCTACGTAGGATCTGGATCGTTTTTGCTTTGCAGTATCGTAAAATCATAAGATCCTAAGATCAGGATCGGGATCTTAACAACCATGTGCAAGGGATACATTGGTGGTTTTGATTTGGATATCATGCATTAAAGATTTTGTCGCATTACATTTTGTATATCTGTTATGGGCTAGAAATCTTTGTATTTTGAACAAGTGAACAAGTGAAGCTTCAGGCTTATGTAACAAATACTTTGTTAAATCCAATGTATCAGTTTTAAATGACTTTTTGGTCGTTCTATATATATCTTGTGTTATTGATCTATGAAGTAACACGCCCCGGACCCTTATTCCGCTGCGACCCAATTTGGGGGTGTTACAGATTGGTATCAAGAGCCAAGGTTATACAGAACCAGGTCAAATGTTTTTGCTGGACTATGACCGTTTTCAAACATTGCATTCATACAAAGGGGTTTACACTAGACATACATGCGTGCATACATTCATGCATACACTAGTTGTTGCATTAGTTGGTTGGACTAGATGCATTCTTGATTGATATACATGTTATGATATAAATGTATATTACTATAAGGGTCTTATATTAAATACTAATATAAGCTATTTTGGATTTTCAAATTCAGTCATGTCAGATTCAGATGAATTAGGGGTCACATATACGGAGATATCCAGTACATTTGAGGAATTGTCAGATATAGGATCACCAGGAGTTGTGCCATCTCCGGACTACATATCGGGCCCTGAGGAGCCACAGTCACCACCTCTACTAGATTATGTTCCAGAGCTGATATACCCCGAGTATATGCCACAGGAGGACGAGATGTTTCCGACAGAGGAGCAGCCACTGCCTGCTGTTGCCTCACCCACTGCTCAGTCACCAGATTATGTTCTGGAGTCCGATCCTGAGGCGGACTCAGAGGAGGATGACGACAAGGACCCCGAGGAGGATCCTGTTGATTATCCTGTCGATGGAGGAGATGACGGCGATAACGAGGAGGGGTCATCAGAGGATGATAAGGATGATGATATGGACATCGAGGCCGATGATGATGATGATGAGGAGGAGCACCCAACTCTTGCTGACTCTGTAGTTGTTGCTTTACCAACTGCTGATCAGGCCCCATCTGCGGAGGAGACAGAGCCGTTCAAGACTGTTGAGTCTGCAGCCACACCACCACCACACCCTGCATATCGTGTGACAGCTAGGATTTCTATTCCAGCTCTAGTACCTACACCAGTATAGTCCAATGCAGAGGTTGTCATACTTCTCGCTATATCTACTCCACCATCATCACCGCTCTCCCCATGGTCATCCCCACTTCCCCAGATACCTTCTCTACCACTACCCCCGATACCGTCTCCATCACTACCAGTATCTCCACCACTACCAGTATCATCACCAGTGCCTGTGTAAATACCATTACCACCTGCTAGTCCTATTCGTCCGTTGGGCTATCGAGCTGCTATGATCCGGCTGAGAGCCGAGGCCGCATCTACTTCCTATTCACTATCATTACCACCACCCTTGCATTTACTCTCTACTGACCGTAGAGAGGACAGACCCAAGGTTACCTTACCACCTCAAAAGAGGTTAGGTATCGCTCTTGGTCCTGCATACGAGGTTAGAGAGAGCTCGTCTGCTTCTACTGCTAGACCAGCTGGAGGTCTTAGTGCATACTATAGTTTTGTAGCTACTATGGATAGGGAGATCAGGCATGATCCAGAGAGAGATGTTGGATATGGGATCACCGACTCGTGGGATGAGATAGTTGAGACCCTGCATGGGGCACTAGTTAGTACTGACACAAATTTGGGTCGACATATGACAGCGTTTGAGACTAGGGTTAGGCAGGACACGGATGAGATTTATACGAGGTTAGACGATGAGCAGTCTGGGCGACAGCTATTGGCTGGTCGGCTCAACATGTTGTTTAGGGATAGGCGTGCACATGCACGTACTGCTAGACTCATGGAGACTGAGGCTAGGATGTCTAGAGAGGCTTGGGGACGATCTATGGATGCGAGTGATCTTGCGCGTGTAGAGGTTATGTCGCTACGTACCACAGTGTTAGCTCAGCAGTCACAGATTAGAGAGTTACAGTCAGCAGACCGTAGGAGACAGACGGTGATTTCAGAGTTACTGGCAGCAGATTACAGGAGGCAGAGACAGCTCACTGAGGCACTAAAGCTAGTGAAGAGCCTTCAGACTCAGATGGCAGAGTTACAGAGACAGCAGGGACCTGCTAAGGGTCCTGCACAGCCAGAGCTACCGGAGGAGGCTGGTAGCAGTTCCTAGATTCTGTTATGGCTAGTTGTTTTGTACAGCCTACTAAGTATTACGGGTTCAATCCCGGCTAGTATGGCTTTAGGTTGTATATATTCTTTTATCTTGTAACCTAATCGATGTGATCATTTTGTATCTGAACCAATCATGTATGTTTTCCAATTATATATGGAATGGTGGTATTATGTCATGTCTGTAATCGAATTTGTTGTGAATGAATGTCGATTTGGTTATATCTTTGTTGATTACAATTCAGTTGTATATTTCACTGTGTGATGTGATCTCACTTTACTTATTGTGCATATGTCATGTCATGGTTATGATTTTACAAAATCTAACGGGTATTATATTTTCTTGTGATTGAAGAAAATGGCACCAAAAAGAGCCACGAGGTCAAACATAGCCCCAGAAACAACCAACACCACATCTGTCACTAATGCCCAACTTCAGGCAATGATTAACCAAGGCGTTACTGCCGCTTTGGCAGCACGTGATGCAAACACGAATGGCGTCGACAGCCACAATTCAGGAACAGGTGCTAGGAGAAACGAGCGAGCCACTCGTGAGTGCACTTACCCAGACTTCATGAAGTGCCAACCTCTAAATTTCAAAGGCACAGAAGGAGTTGTCGAATTGACTCAATGGATTGAGAAAATGGAAACTGTGTTCCGCATAAGCAACTGTTCTGTGGAAAACCAAATCAAGTTCTCCACTTGTACTCTTCTGGGAAATGCTCTAACGTGGTGGAACTCCCACGTTAGGACTGTTGGTAATGACATTGCTTATGCAATGACCTGGACTGAACTGAAGAAGAAAATAACTGACAAGTACTGCCCAAGGACCGAGATTAAGAAACTCGAAGTAAGAAACTGGAAATGGATTTGGATCTGAAGGTGAAGGGTTCTAACTGAAAGTTATACCCAATGCTTTTAGGATTGGCTTTATTATGCGGGAGGGATGTTTCCGAGGAATCTGATAAATTGAAAAAAAATATGTCGGTGGTCTTCCCGACATGATTCATGGGAGTGTAGTGGCGTCTAAACCAAAGACAATGCAAGATGCAGTTGAAATCGCAACCGAGCTAATGGATATCCACATTTTGTGGAATTGCAAGACAGAGAGTAAAAGGAAGTATTGAGGACATCAAGGAATAGCAGACCAAACAACAACAACAGAACAAGAGGCAGAACACTGGCAGGGCTTATACTGCAGGGACTGATGAAAAGAAACAATATGGGGGATCTAAACCCTTATGCTCAAAATGCAATTATCACCATGATGGTCCATGTGCTCCTAAATGCCACAAATGCAACAAAGTTGGCCATTTTGCCCATGACTGTAGGAGTACGGCAAATGCCAATAATGCTAACAACCAGAAGGGCACTGGGTGAGTAGGAAGCCTAATTGCTTTGAGTGTGTGTTCAAGGAATTTAAAATAGGAACATTTCAAAGCTGAAAAACAACAACAAGCATGGTAACCAAGTTGGAGGTGGCAATGCTCCAGCCAAGGTGTATGCGGTAGGGCGTGCAGGGACAAACCTAGACTCCAACGTCGTGACGAGTACGTTCCTTCTAAACAACCACTATGCCTCTGTCTTATTTGATACTGGTGCCGATAGAAGTTTTGTATCCACTGCATTTAGCTCCCAAATTGATATCACACCAACTGCATTAGATCATTATTATGACGTTGAACTAGCCGACGGGAGAATAATTGGGTTGAACACTATCCTTAGGGGTTGTACATTAAACATCCTGAACCACCTATTCAACATAGACTTAATGCCTGTAGAACTTGGTAGTTTCGACGCTATAATTAGTATGGATTGGTTGGTAAAGTACGAAGCAATCATTGTGTGTGCCGAGAAGATCGTTCGTATCCCCTGTGGAAATGAAACTCTAATTGTTCACGATGACGGAAGCAACCGGGGACACGAGGCTCGTCTGCACATTATCTCGTACACCAAAACACAAGAATACATGCTAAAAGGATGTTCGGTCTTTTTGGCAAATGTTAATACAAAGGAGACGGAAGACAAGTCAGAGAAGGAGCGACTTGAGGACGTACCAATCATCCAGGATTTTCTTGATGTATTTCGTGAGGACTTGCCGGGTCTTCCTCTGACTTGACAAGTGGAATTTCAAATCGATTTGATACCTAGTGCTGCACCCGTAGCTCGGGCACCTTATCGATTGGCACCTTCTGAAATGAAAGAGTTGTCAGAGCAACTGAAAGAACTATTTAACAAAGGCTTTATAAGACCTAGTTCCTCACCCTAGGGAGCTCCGGTCTTGTTTGTCATGAAGAAATACGGATCATTCTGGATGTGCATTGATTACCGAGAATTGAATAAACTGATGGTGAAGAACCGTTATCCGCTCCCAAGAATTGATGATTTATTTAATCAGCTTCAAGGGTCGAGTGTCTACTCAAAGATAGACCTAAGGTCGGGTTACCACCAACTGAGGGTTCGAGAAGAAGACATTCCGAAGACCGCTTTCAGAACCCATTACGGCCATTTTAAATTTCAAGTTATGCCATTTGGTTTGACAAACGCACCTGTCGTATTCATGGACCTTATGAACCGGGTGTACAAACCATATCTTGATAAATTCGTAATTGTCTTTATTGATGACATTATGATATATTCGAAGAACAAGCAAGAACACGAAGAGCACCTTAAGTTAATCTTAGAGTTGCTTAAGAAAGAGGAGTTGTATGCTAAATTTTCCAAGTGTGAATTTTGGATTCTGAAGTACAGTTCCTTGGTCACTGATCTGCACAGCCAGGGGTATTTTACGTGGGACCCGCAAGATTGAATCATTAAAGATTGGGATTTCTAAGCACCAACGGAGATTCGTTAATTTTTAGGTCTTACTAGGTATTATCAAAGATTCATTGAAGGATTTTTGAAGATTGCCAAACCAATGACCAAGCTCACTCAGAAGAAGGTCAAGTTTGAGTGGGGTGACAAACAAGAAACAACGTTCTAACTGTTGAAGCAGAAGTTGTGTAGTGCACCAATTCTGGCTTTACCTGAAGGAAGCGAAGATTTTATCATATACTGTGATGCTTCGATTAAAGGTTTGGGCGCTGTGTTGATGTAAAGAGATAAGGTGATTGCTTATGCATTACGCCAACTGAAAATTCATAAGAAGAACTATACGACTTATGATTTGGAACTTGGAGCGGTAGTGTTTTCTCTGAAACTCTAGAGACACTAAGTACGGAATCAGTGTTATTGGTGTTCACGGATCACAGAGTTACAACACATTCTTATAAAATGGATCTGATATGAGTTTGCGTGTGGTAGAATTGCTTAGTGATTACGATTGCGAGATTTCATTATCACACGGGTAAGCAAATGTTGTCGTAGCGCTTGAGCAGGAAAGAATGAGAGCCCATTAAGGGTTCGGAGCCTTAGTCATGACTATGGTCTGAATCTCCCAAACAAATTTTGGATGCTCAAAACTGTAAGACGGAAACCAGAGAACATCAAGAACGAAGATGTTGGAGGTATGTTGCTTGAAAATTCTAAGGATCCGGAGAAATTTAGAACGGAAAAGTTGGAACCCCGTGCGGATGGAACTCTATGCTTTAATGGCAGGAGTTGGTTACCATGTTATGGCGATTTGAGGACTGTGATCATGCACGAGTCCCACAAGTCAAAATACTCTATCCATCCCGGTTCTGACAAGATGTATCAGGACATGAAGAGGCTATATTGGTGGCCCAATATGAAAGCCGACATCGCCACCTATGTTAGTAAATGTCTGACGTGTGCCAAGGTCAAGGCAGAACATCAAAGGCCATCAGGATTGTTGGTACAACCCGATATACCTCAATGGAAGTGGGACAACATCACTATGGATTTTGTCACGAAGCTTCCTAAGTCATCACAAGGATACGACACCATTTGGGTGATTGTCGACCGACTCACTAAGTCCGCAATCTTTGTACCGATAAGGGAAACTGATCCCCTAGAGAAACTGGCAAGAATGTACCTAAAGGAAGTGGTCACGAGGCATGGAATCCCTGTCTCAATTATTTGTGATCGTGACCCAAGGTTCGCATCGAATTTCTGGAGGTCACTTCAGAAGGCTTTGGGTACTAACTTGGATACGAGTGTTGCATATCATCCTCAAACTAACGGACAAAGCGAGAGGACTATTCAAACTCTCGAGGATATGTTGCGTGCTTGTGCGATCGACTTTGGAAAGGGTTGGGTTAACCATTTGCCATTAGTCGAGTTCTCGTATAACAATAGCTATCACGCTAGCATCAAGGCTGCACCATTTGAAGCACTTTACGGTCGAAAGTGTCGTTCACCTGTGTGTTGGGCCGAGGTTGGACAAGTGCAACTCACTAGTCCAGAATTAGTTCAAGAAACAACCAAGAAGATCATCTAAATCAAGCAAAGGATGCAAGTCACCCATGATACGCAAAAGAGTTACGCCGATTTAAAGCGTAAGCCGATGGAATTCCAAGTTGGGGATAAAGTTATGCTTAAAGTTTCACCTTGGAAAGGGGTCGTACGTTTTGGCAAACGGGGGAAGTTGAAAAACCTATGTCGTTGGGACCATTCAAGGTGTTGGAATAGGTTGGATCGTTGCATACAGTTTGAGCCTTAGCCAAGAGCTGAGCAGGGTTCACAATACGTTCTATGTATCCAACTTGAAGAAGTGCTATGCCGACGAACCTTTAGCTGTTCCGTTGGATGGACTTCACTTTGATGACAAGCTTTAATTTGTCGAAGAGCTGGTAGAAAATATAGACCGTGAAGTTAAAAGGTTAAAGCGAATCCGCATTCCAATAATCAAGGTTCGATGGAACTCTAGGAGAGGTCCTGAGTTCACATGGGAACGCGAAGATCAATTCAGGAAGAAATACCCACACCTCTTCACAAAGACCGCACCGTCGTCAAGTGCCGCATCTTAAGACTTAAGGACAAGGCTCACTTAACGGGGGAAGACAATAACACCATGTGTTTTAGGGTCATTTACGACGTTAATAAATTCACTCTTTATTTTTAGTGTTGTACGCGTTTGCTTTTAATTTCAAGTATTAAGTTAAATCGCGTAAGCTAAAAATTATCATTCAATGTAAACGGGCATCAAACAATTAAATGTTTACATCAAGAAAGTGTTAAGTAATTATTTTGAGGATAATTATTAACTTTGTTTATTTTATTTTAATGGTTACGTAAATTGGTTACGTTTCGTGATAAATTAAGTTTAGGTATTCCCGGAACCACCAAAATAGATTTGCGCTTCAATAAATAGCCATTTTTATTTCTAATGATCAAAGTTTATAAAACTTTACCCATGTGTATCAAATGGGACGCCCCATATATATAGAAATAAACCAAGACTTATACAATTTGCAAGTATACATTCTAAATAAAACTACACTTACTTCCAACTTATATAATTTAAAGTATACTTTCATTTTCCATGTAAGATATTAGCTAGTATTTTCATTCCATAAATTCATGAGATAACCTACATCTAAGGGAACAAAGAAACATAAAAGGACTTGTACAAAGTTAGAGTTAGTAATACTAGTTCATGACTAGTGGTTTTGACTACTAGTCATCCTTAATTCCCTTATCTTGCTTCCAACGACCCCCCTTCTCTTGGTCTTTTGGTCTTTGTTTTATACATTTGACTAGTCCTTGTTATATATATATACTAGCAACTAGAAGAGGTAGAAACATACAACACATTTCCTTATCAAAAATCAACTCATATCTCTCTCTTTCTCTTACAAGCCCATGGCTCACCCCCCTTTCATAAACAATCCATACCATTTTCATTTAACACAACTAAAAACATACCTACACTATATCTAAGCTATACCAAGGAAGT
The DNA here is from genome assembly GCA_026074375.1 of Tanacetum coccineum. Lineage (NCBI taxonomy): Eukaryota > Viridiplantae > Streptophyta > Magnoliopsida > Asterales > Asteraceae > Tanacetum > Tanacetum coccineum. The sequence goes on along the minus strand of BQNB010101618.1, from coordinate 7,963 downwards.
TTATAGGCTTGGTTAAGCCTTTACAAGGATTAAAGCAAAGAAAATTAAGTTAGGGTTTTCTTGGAAAAATTAGGGATCTCTCCCTATATTTTCAAGCCAAGGGTTTAAATCACAAGGGTGTGACTTGTTTTCCCATTCATTTCTCATTCACCTAAGGTTATCTAAAACCCTAATCATTTTATAATTATGATTTTATGTGTATATATGTTCTATGTAGCAAAATCACCATTAGGATACTTTTGAACATGTGAAATGAACTTTTGCTTGTAAGCATGATTTTGTACACTTATTCATATATTATGTGGTTGGTAATATCATGAAATAATAGAAATATAAGTATAGTATAATGTTGGTTTAAGTAGAAAAAGTATATACATAAACTAGTAAATCAAAAGTATACATAATGAGATTATGATCAAGTAGTGTTAAGGACTTGTTATCTTGGACTCATGGACACAATATGTACCTATGGACCTAATAATATGTAAGAGACATGGTATAAGGACTTGTGAAAGACTTGTGGTATTTTATCAAGTTGAAAAGTATATAAAGAAAGTTATAAAAATGAACAAGTTATAAAATACTTATGCTATATAAAGTTTATTATTTTACTCAAATCACGCATATTTTTAGGATTCCAAAACAATAAAAATTGTAAGTTTTTGATCAATAACGAAGGAATTATGAATTACGCGAGTTTATATACTTAAATGTATAAAAATACGTTTATAAAACTAATTTTATAGAAGTTACTATCATCTCAGACATGAACATTTGAAAACCCTTTAATATGATATACTTTTAATAACAAAAGACGTGCTGAAAGAATCACTAAAAAGGAGCTACAACGAATAAAATAGACATTTACGGGTATTACGAAAAACTAAATCTATAAAAAATAATTTGATAAAATGTTTATGAACAGTCTAATCACTGTTCCCCTAGTAGGTCAAAAATATGAAAAAATGTAATTTTTGGATAACTCGTCTTAATAAGAAAGCATGGTCTATGAACGGCTTAAAACGAAGAAATCGCGTCGTTTTTGCTATTGAGATATTTATAAACGTTTTAACTTTATAAATATGATTTCACAAACACGATTAGATGGTGATGCAGCTATATAGAATTTTTTTTTTTGTTATATGGTATTAGTTATCAAATGTGTTTAGTAATTTATACGACCTACGTTTATTAGGTTGCATTCCGTCATTTCCGTGACGCATTTTCTGTTGTATTTGGATTATCATTAACTCAAGGTGAGTTCATAGCCCCACGTTTTACATTTTAATGATTTACAAGTTTTGGGGTGAGAAACATATGCATGTTTTACAAATGGACGCAAGTGGACATTTTACATTACGATTACGTGTTTGCCTAAGTAGCGATAACCCTGTCTGAGCCCATTATCATGAACTGTCAATTACTAGGATTGTGAGCGCGAATGATATGAATAGATCTATTGGGATTGACATCCCCGTTCGGGTGATTAGCTATCACTGGACAAACGAACGTATACCATGTCGGACATAGGATGTTGCGGGTTAGAACATCAACACGGGCAATGTTGGCAATTTATATTGCATTTCATACATGTCGAGCTTCAGTGTCATGAGCTTAGGAAAACGTAATTACATATTATGATGTTTGCATCTGTTGCATTATCATGAGGGGAAATCTTGCGGTCCTACATTATACTTTTACAAACCTATGAATTCACTCAACAATATGTTGACGTTTTAAAGCAATGTTTTTCAGGAGGTCAATAAGCACAGGGTGCAAGGGATACATTGGTGGTTTTATATTTTGGATGTCACGTGCATGAAGATTTGGTTGCATTTCATTTTGGGATATTTGTTATGAACTAGTATCTTTGTATTTTGGAAACAATGAACAAGTAAAGCTTCGGGCTTTTGTAACAAACGCTTTGTTAAATCCAATGTATCAGTTTTAAATGACTTTTTGGGTCGTTCTTATATTATCTTGTGTTATTGATCTATGAAGTACCACCCCCAGCTCATAATTCCGCTGCGACCCAATTTGGGGGTGTTACACTAATCGATGGGAAAACTCTTGTAATCTCTACACTCCACTATACGCGTTCAGTTAGCATTATGTTTAATCGTTCATCTATGATTTCGTGTATTGTTACAATGACTATCGGCTAATACCTTTAGGTATTAGCCATGTTTATGATAATATAATGTTTTGATTTGTCTTTATATCGATTGTTCTTTATTCGTTGCATGTTGATTATGTTTATCACTTCATACCCGTTTATGTGCTTAATTATGTGTTTTCCCTATCATTCAACTGGGTCTAGTCCTACATATTTAATGCGCTGCAACTTCGGTGTTGTTTGGGCGTAGGCTAAGAGTCTGGGATAGAAACATATAACGCTTATTCATATAGCTAGAATAATAGGATCACCAATAGAAAGCCATGTTTTGATCTATGGTTAAGTGGATAGGTAGACTAAGCCGGTGACTTAGGATTACACATAACGTCCTGTTTCCATAGGTAGTTAAGTGGGTGTGGACTACTAGTATATGAATTTTCATTAAGCAATAAGTTGGTAAAGCCTCCATGAGCTAGGATTCAATATAAAAAACCACCCAATATAGTTCCTAGATAGATTATAATCAACGGTGTGAGCTTTATGCGGGTTTAGGTTAATTGTGACAGGATTAACTAGCGACAAACCTCGAGTCTAGGGAGAAGATCCACCTAACTTTGGAATGATATACCACCAACAAATTAATACAATCATTGCACGAATAGACAATCAAGGCATATTATTAGATTAAACTGGCTAATACGTTTTCCTCAGATTTGACTGCTTCCCAATCTTTTGTTAATCATTTGTGTGCGTTATTTGTCATCACCTTAGGATAATTAGAACTAAACTCGTGCCAGTCTCTCAGGCTGAAAACCCCCCTTTGCGTTAGTTTAGGTTTAATTATATTTAATTAGAATAATTAAGTTAGATTAGTACTAAATCTAGGTAATACAATACCAATAGAATTAAGAGTTAACTTGCACTCTCAGTGATCGACATCCTACTTACCAACGAAGCTACATCTGATCGGGTACACTGCCCGTAAAAGTGTTGTTTTAGGTATAGTCCGTATAAAATAAATAGTAAAACTTGATACATAAATAATACCTACACGACGACACATTAGTATGGTTTGACGACCTACCTCCGGAGTCCATAGATAACTATGATGATTTAAAGAAGGCATTCCTAGCAACATACCTTCAACAAAAGAAATGCATCAAGGATCCGGTAGAGATCCACTACATCAAGCAGAGAGAGGGGAATCCACAGAAGATTTCGTGCAAAGATTTAAAGCTGAGAGTAGGCATGTTAAAGGAGCCTGATGACATCAAATAACGTCTATTTTATAGCATCATTTATCCCATGTAATTAACCCATTTTGTATAATTATTGCAAAGAATTGTTACTTAATCGTTCATATTTGAGAATTGCAGTAATTATGGAGTACTTGGTGAAACTTGACTAAAAGGCACGCATTCTGGAGCTTAAACGAAGATATTTGAAGATTACTGTTCTGAAGACCAATACGCCGTATCCATCAAGGAAGATACGGCGTATCTGTGCCTACACTCACCAAAGACCACGAAGGAAACAAGATCCAATACGCCGTATCTAGGAAAGGCAATACGCCGTATTCAAGCTATATGGGAATAAAATATTCTGGAAGATATCAAACGTGGTCCCTACTCCAAGAAACCCCCAATACACTGTATCCAACACATTGGGTATGCTGTATCAAAACCGACTCCAGACCTTATAAATAGAAAACTCAAAAATGAGTTTTAAGTGTGCTAAATCATATTCTCAATACCTAAACCATAAAAGTTAATTTTTAGAGTAGAAAAAGAGAAGAAGAGGTCGAGCAACGCGATTAAATCCATAGGAGACAACATGTAATTTCTTATACTCTTGTAATCGTTCAGTTTTTGGTATCATTCGTTAACTCGGTTAGTTTACCTTGGCTAAATCATTACTCTTGTATTAATTATGACATTTGAAGGCTAATACCTTTGGGTATTAGCCATTGTTATAAAGATCTTAATGATTGGTTTGTTTATCTTGATTTCTTAATTTATCATTGATTGCTTGTTTATGTTTATCAATTTATACTTATTTACGTGCTTTTGTATGCAGCCTATCATTCAACTTGATCTAGTGATACAGACCAAGTAATCTAGATGCCAGGATAACTCTCCATATAGTGATTTATACATCTAGACCAATAGGATCACAATTAATGACCTATCCTTGCCCTTTGATTGTGAGCTTAGTTGAGCCATAAGGTGACCTTGGTATCAACGAGTACGTTCCTGATTAATTGGTACAGACTTGGTTAGTGGAGTACTAGTGTATGAATTGTCGTTAAGCAGTAAGTGGGTAAAGTCTCTATGAGCTAGGGTTTAACAAGATCACCATTGCTTTAATCCCTAAGATAGATTATAATCAGCAAATAAGGATGCTTTATGCGGATGCGTTTAATTGTGACAGAATTCTACGTGTCTAGGTCTTAGGAAGAAGTAACGCCTAAGTCTTAAGAATGATATGCCGCCTAATCTAAGAATGATATGCCGCCCATCGAAGATAAGTAATCATTGCACTAATAAACAAACCAACGTTCTGATTGGATTAATAATGGTTAATACAGTTTTCTTATATTTGGCTAGACCGCTCTTTTATCTTCTGTTAATTTGCTTGCGTGGGTTATAGTGTCTTGAATTGGTTTTAGTCACCACAAAACCTATGCCAGTCTCTTAGGCTGAAAACCCCCTTTATCCATTAGATTTAGGATTAACATAGGTTTAACATAGGTTTAGCATAGATTAGACTAACTTAGATTAGAAAAACCAAAGTATTAATAAATTTTAAAGATTTAACTTCCTCCAAGTGTTTGAACACCCTACTTACCACAACCTCCATCGATCGGTACACTGCCCCGTTAAATGTTTTTTGGTTAGAGGTCGACAAAACTTAAATTTAAAACTTGAATCACAAATCATACCCCTAACTACAACACATCAAGTTTTTGGCGTTGTTTCCGGGAGTGAGAATTAATCTTGATTTTTATTTGATATTTTTAGTTTAGATTAGATATATCTAACCTTTAGGATTAGTATAATTTAGAATTAGTAGTATAATCTTGTATATTCTGTAATATTCTTGTATATTTTTCTTGTATATTTGTGTGTTTAATTGTTTTCGTATTTTAATTATTTTTATCGTATCACAATCCTGATCGATAATTCGAATAACGCGGCGTATCCACTTCCTACTGGGGGATCGCTTATCTAAATTTCAATCCAATACATCATATTCTCTCAACAGATTAATACGGCGTTCACTTCTATTTAATATGACGTATCGATCATCTGAAACAGAAGCTTTATTTTCGTGTTTGATTTTGTGCTTAATTTTTTTTATTCTTTCTTCAGAACAAATCCTGCTGATATTTTTACCTTGTTGACAGGTCATACATATCAAAGCTAGTTTATTGAAGAAGATACAACAGGAAGTCATGGCAAAACTGTTTTTAAATAAATGCATGGAGAAAGCTCAAACTAAATCAAATCTTTCTATTACTAACACCAATAATGATATGAACATTAAATTCAACAAGGAATTTTTAACGAAGTTACAAAATAATGAATATCACGGGATGATTGATGAAGACGTGGTGGACCACATTGCTAAGGTACTCGAAATTCTTGACTTGATCAACGTTCCTGGTATGGATTCCCATCAACTACGAATGAAGGTTTTTCCTCTTTTACTGGCTGACGATGCACGAGAATGGTGGATAAACGAAGGAGAAGGAAAAATCACAACTTGGGAAGAACTTGTTGAGAAATATTTCTGTAAATTCTAAATCGAATCGTACGATGGAGAAGAGGAGATGTTAGACGAAGGAGATAACTGGGGGATTGATCTACTTGAATTCATATCATGAGTGAACTCATCATTCGAAAACCACAAGAAAGTGGATGGAAGAACTAAACAGGTATTGTTCCATTCTTGGCTGAATGGAAGTTGGAATAAAAGATGTATGGGTGATGAAATCTTAAGTAGTGATGACACTACTACTGACTCGTTCTTCAAGCCTTATCTGAAAACTCAAGAAAAGAACAATACTGGAAAAGATAATGAGCGAAGACAAATGAAGCGCAAATGCATTGATGCGAATTTGGAAGCTAACAACACATCCAACACTTTAAATAATGAGCGGCCTAACAAAAGGATGTGCAATGCTGAGAGATTCGAAGCTATTAAATATTCACTTGGACCCAACAAAGAATACATTGCTATAAGAAGATGTGAATATGATACTTGGGAAAGGAACGATGATACTATATACCAAATCTACCAAGAAATTTTTCAGAAAAAGGACAACGGATGGAAGGTGACGCGTACTAAATGAAAAGAAGATGAAGAAAAAGTCTAACTTTAAGACTTCGCTATAAAAAAAAGTGCTTCCCGAGAGACAACCCGGATTGTTATTTATTTTTATCGAGTCTGTCTTTCTAGACATCAATATGGCGTATCCACTCCATACCATATGGCGTATTGAATGTCTGGACATTATCAGTCCTTTATTTTTATGCACTTTTAAAACATTATTGTTAGTTCCGTCAATACGGCGTATTCATGCACATGATACGACGTATTCAACAGACTGACTCGTATTTAGATACTTTTTACAGGTTTTTATATGGCGTATTACAGTTTATGAATACGGCGTATCGATCTCCTGTACAGTTTTGTTTAGCTTATTTAGATTAACCGTAGATACCCGAGATAGAATTTTGCATGTTTTTCCTATATTTTGCACAGAACCTCGAAAGAAAAGAAATCGACAAAGTTGGTGAAGTATCAATCATCTGGAATCTTATGTGAGTGCTGTTCGTGCTAGGATTCAAACCCGCTTTCGCACACACAATCTTGCTCATAAACTCAACTTAGAGAATCTATCGAGCAAAATATCAGGGGAGTTTCTCATTCTAATTCTTTTAAATTTCCGTATTTAATGTTTTATCTATACAACGAGGATGTTGTATAATTCAAGTGGGGGGATGGGAATTAGAATGATACTTGTCCTACTTTTCATACTAAAATGCTTAAATTATGCTTAATTTTTTTTTCTTTTTCAAGCATACTTTTGTGAAATTACTTAATACATAACCCGTACACAATAACCCTTGTTAGATATTGTGAGGATTTAACCTTATCCGTTTCCAAATGTTTACCCAAATTCCACAAAAATATGAGTGTACCGGTGATGTTGTAAACTTTAAAACTTGGCTTGGTATATCTATTCGAGACCACAATAATGAGTACTATAGATTTAGATGGAGTAACTTGTTTAAATTGGTAAATTTTTAGGATTACACCTAAAAAGCCTTTACATGTTGTTTTATTAACTAACTACACTGGTTAGTTAATCCCCGTATAAACCCTTTGTTTACTCTTATTTTAAGAGAAGATACCCCTGGAATAACCCGTAGAGCCAATCCTTTAGGAATTACACCAACTATCTGTTTTGTTACACCTTTACACCTTAGCCTACCCTGTTAGATTATCTCCATTTATCAGTTGCTAGCTGCTTAAAGTGTAAAGTATGTATTTCCTGAGTCTTGTGTCAATTTTCTATCTTTGGTACGGTTGGGAAGAAATTTGCACATTGCAAATGGGAATGAATAAAGTAGTCAAAACTCATGTGTTTTTACTGCCAACACAATTATTGGTACGTTCGAAGAATGGAGAATTATCAAAGGAATTATCCGGAATTATTCTAATCGTGAAGATGGTGAAATTACATCGAGTTTTGTAGTTAGTAGTGATGAAAAAAACGAAAAAATTAGAAAAATCGCAACAAAAAAGATGAGGAAAGTTTGAAGATAATTGTTTCGCAAA
>BQNB010101617.1:0-22670 GCA_026074375.1 Tanacetum coccineum | reverse complement strand
AGTAGAAACCATGGGGGAGGGTGGTATGGTATGGCGGGAAAGGTGGTTCGAGTACGTTTGTGGTTAGCAGGTTTAAAAGATATCTTTGGAAAAGATGCAAAAACAGTCCCTCAACTCTCTCTCTCTTTTCATTTCATTTTCTTCAACCCTCTTGTTAGCCATGTTATATACCCTGTAAGCTCTATTACTGGCAGAGTATCCAACAAGATACCCTTCATCAGCCTTCCCATCAAATTTACCCAAATGATCACTGGTATTCAAAATGGTCACATGACACCCAAAGGGTTTAAAATGACTGATGGAAGGAGTCTTCCCAGTCAACAAAGCATAAGGTGTCTTATTGTGAGGGTTTGTTATCAAGACTCTATTTAGGACATAACAAGCAGTACTTACTGCTTCAGTCCAAAACATAGTAGGTAACTTAGAGTCAGCTAACATAGTTCTAGCTGCCTCTATGAGGGTTCTATTTTTCCTCTCAGCAACTCCATTTTGCTGAGGGGTTCTAGCATTACTGTAATCCCTCTTTATCCCTTTTTCCCCACAGAGTTCAATCAATTTTGCATTCTTAAACTCTGTACCATTATCACATCTAATAGCTTTTACCTTTTTATTCAGCTGGTTTTCTACAAGGGAAATAAAGTCCTTAAGGATTGGATATGTCTCATCCTTAGTCTCTAGAAAGAAAACCCAACAAAACCTGCTATAGTCATCAGTGATCACAAGGCAGTAATATTTGTGGTCTATGCTTCGAATGGATGTAGGACCAAAGAGGTCCATATGAAGCAATTGCAAAGGCTCAGAAATGGAGCTTACAGCAGTAATGGCCTTATAGGTGGCTTTGTGTTGCTTGCCTTTGCAACATGCAACACAAGTATGGTCATTTTTGAAAAGCTTTGGGGGAAGACCTCTGACAAGGTTATCTTTTACCAACTTATTCATATTTTTATAGTTCACATGACCCATCCTTCTATGCCACTTTACAGCTTCATCAGAAGAAGCTTTGGCCACCAAACAAGCCAAATTTTCTTTGGGAGCAAGATTATTCAAGTTAAAAGTATACAGATTGTGCTTCCTTGGAACTCTGAGTAACACCATGCTTTCATCTGGGAGTTTGAAATCGTTGGAGAGGACAAGACAATCAGTGTCTGTGAAGAGAACTCTATTCTTCTTGTCACAAATCTGAGAGACTGAGAACAAGTTGAATTGTTGAAGTTCCTTCACATAGTATACATTTTCAAAATCCAACTTAGGAGTCCTGATTGTCCCTTTTCCAGTTATTCGCCCTTCACCACCTCCAAAAGTCACTTTGCCACCTTTAAAAGGTTGAAAGTCATCCAATCTTTCCTTGTTGCCAGTCATACTGCGAGAACAACCACTATCTACTATCCCTTCATCTCCAGCATCTGTATGGAGATTGACCTGTACAAAATTTTACAAAAGAACAATTAGTTTCTAAGGGGGACCCAAGCCATTCCTGACTTGGGTCTGCCTTGTGGATCTGAAAATTTAGGCCATGTAGATATGTGAGATCCACCATTGTTCTTGGGTACCCTGTACACTTTATTTCTATATGACTTCCAAGAACAACCTGCTGAGGGCTTAACAGCAGTTGCCCATCCATCCCCATCATAATGCATTTGATTGTAATAAACATGAGGTCCAAATGGTGTGGAGGTCTGAAAATAAGAACTCGTAGGTGTAGGCAAATGGGTCATAGGTCTGGCAGTACTTTGCCACCAACCAGAAGTAACTGAAGAAGAATTTATTCTACCAGCATGAACTGGAGGAGGCCTATTTTGCTTACCAGTAGAAACTGGTGCACCAGTAGAAACTGGTTTTGGCCTACCAGCAGGAACCTGGTTTGGTCTAGCAGCAGGAATAGAAACCTTGCCAGACCTGAGAAGTACTGCTTGTGGGACAAATTGATTTGACTGAGTGACCCTAGTAGCATTGTCCCAAATTGGTTCCCTTTGAGGATATCCCACACCATCAAAATCATTAGCATATTGTGTCTAATAATAATTACAATCCTTAATGAGATGAAGATAACTACCACATATAAAACAAGACTTTGAAGCAGAAGAATTATTTTTCCTAAAATGACTTGCCTTTTTATTAAAATAACCATTCTTATTACAAGGGGTCTTAGAAGTTTTTACATCCTTATCAGTACAACAAAAACTAGGTAACTCCTGAACAATAATGGGTTCTTGGATAGTTGTCCCTTCACTAGACTCTAAATTAGCTTCACTTGCATGTGTGGATACACTAGAAGTAGATGCATTTGAAGAAGAGTCTGCAGTCATGGGTTTTGAAGACTTGACACTTGACACACATAAGGCATAGTCATTGGACTTGATCTCTGAAGACTTGTCACTGTTATCACAAGAGACAAAGTCATTAGACACAGAAATAGAGTCAATAGAGCAAGTAGACTTTTCACCATATGTCATTTGTGTTTCATCAAGGTCAATGGTGTCTGATAGAGTAATGTAGTTCCTAGAAAGAGGTGGATGAACTACTTTCATTCCATCAGCTTTGGTGAACTTATGAAATAGAGGTCTACCTTCCACTTTTGCAGACTTAAGGGTAAAGATACTAAATTCAGAGTCATCCCATCCTAACTCACTTTCCCCTATATATTTATCAAATCCTAAACCCACTTTTGTTCTTACAGACTTGGAACTATCAATTAATCTTAACAGGTTTTTAGAAGAAGATGTCCACTTTTCAGTCTTTGCTAAATGATTATCCAGTTTAGTCTGTAAATCTTTCTTTGCTATCTCTGCTTCAACATTTATTCTTTCAGAATGTTTTAGTAGATTAGTTGTATTTTCTAATTCAATAGACAATACTCTAATCTTTTCTTCATATCCTAGCTGATTTTGCTGATAGACTCTCTTTTGTTTTTCTAATGTTTTAAGAGAGTTTTTATAACCATGAACCTGTATATAGTACTCATTAATAGAGGGCAATCAGATTGTTTTATAGCATTTTCCTCTTACATGGGATTTATGGTTTATCAGATGGATGTTAAGAGTGCGTTTCCTTTATAAAGAATTGATGAGAAAAGGGGGTTTTTAATATGTCACTCACCAAAAGGATTTGTGGATCCTCAACATCTAAACAAGGTCTACAAGTAGTCAAAGCTCTATATGGACTTTCATCAAGCATTAAATTACTAAGGGCTTGTATGCAACCTTTCTACCTTTTTGTAAAACATGGTTACAGACGAGGCACCATTGACAAGACTCTTCTTTCTTAAGTAGCCAAAAGAGATATCATCTTGGTACAATTTACCGTGGATGACATAATCTTTGGATCTACAAAGAAAGGCCTGGTGTGAAGAAGTATGAGGCCTTGATGAAGGGAGAATTTGAAATGAGTGCTATGGGGGAACTTACTTTCTTCCTAGGATTACAAGTTCAGTAAAGACCTAATGGAATTTTTATCAGCCAAGACAAGTATGTACAAGAGATCCAAAAGAAGTTTGATTGGAGTGTTGTCAGACTGCACTACACCCTATGAAGCTCCAAAACCTAAGTCCAAGAATAAACCTGTATAGCTTGTAAATGTACACTGTACAGATCCATGATAGGTTTCACTAATGTACTTGACACTTCAGCCTGATAAAATGTTTGCAGTCAGTGCTTTCTCAAGTAATCAATCACACCTACTACTTCAAATTGCGAAGCAGTGAAGAAGATTTCAAGTATCATTAAAGCCAACTAGGTTGTGCTTATGGTAACACGCTAGAGAGTCACCTTTTGTGCTTGAATTATAGTGACTTGATTATGCTGGGGCAAACAAGGATAGGAAATCTACAACTGGTGGATGTCATTTTCTGGGTAGGAGGTTGATCTCATGGCAAATGCAAGAAGCAAACATTGTGGCTACCTCTTTCATGAAGTGAGTATGTGGCTGCTGCTAACTGTTATAGTCAGTACACAGGATACAAAATCAGTTGTTTAGATTATGGGTTAATAGCTTATCATACCAAAATCTTTATTGATAACCAAAGAACCATTGCAGTAGTTATAAACCTAAGTTTTTCACTCAACGGACTAAGCCCATAGAAATTAGGCACCATTTCATAAAGAGAATTCTAATACAAGAAACTTAAATCAAGTGGCTTAAAATACATACTGATGATAATGTGGCTGATTTGTTAACCAAGGCATTATGATGGACCTAGTTTACTCATCTTGAGTTAACATTGGGATGCACAATCCATTGAATACTATGATTGAGGGAGGATTTAAGTCCAAGGTGAGGACTGTGTTTGTAAAAGTTCATAAAATGTTGTTATTTAAAAAAAAATTACCAACTTAGTTTTTCTTGCTACACTCTATTTCTCCTATTAGATGTAATTTTCTACCTGGTAGTTTTTTCACTTTTTTCTACTGGTAGTTTTTAGCTCCTCTGCTTGTCTGTAATTAGTTCATTCTGAAAAGTTAGTTTTCTTTAACCATTTATTGTATATGTTTTATTAATTGGCTCAACTTTTGCAGACTAATGGATTCAAGAGGGTGGATTAGTGATTTTCTAGTGTAAAAACAATGGACCAGGTGGCATATTTTGATGAAAAAGAGTTCATACTGGTAGTTTCAAGTGTTCCGTCTGTGTTAACCAGAGTCCACTGGTAATTTCCATTTTCTCAACGTGTTGACCACTTCCTACTAGTAATGTTATTTTCCCACCGGTTGACCACTTCCTACAGTAATCTTAATTTACCTTCGGTTGACTTTCTTTGGCTGGTTATGTCCATTCTGCCGTAGATAGTAAATAGACTTTTATCTTCATTAAAAGTTACCGTTATGATATTTTTGGCATTTTTATTCGTCAAAGGGTTTAATCCTATTTAAATTGATAATTACTGTTTTCTCATCATTTAACAGTTACTTTTTCCATATAACCCTAATTTTCCAAACGGTCCTATATGAAATTGAGATCATTTATCTATATAATAATAAATTACCCTCTCTACCAGTATCAACTCTCAATTGCGATCAACACCCAGCACAAAATCTCAACCCTATTTCAAAATCATCAATGGCCGCACTAAGATACAGGGACGAACACAACAAAGTGGGTTATTTGCAAAAACCCACAGGAAGTGATGATTATCATTAGATTCTTGACTTCTTGAGGGCTTCTCACATAAGGTATGCTCTCACAAATGACCCCATCATCTTTGACTCATTAGTCAAACAATTCTGGTCTATGGCTACACTCAGGTCTCCTGAGTTAGGTCCCCCAGCTATCCTAGCTACCATTGATGAGACTCCCTACACCATTACTGAGGACTCAGTAAGAAGTCAACTTCAATTAGCTGATGATGGTGGTATTGATGATTTACCCATTGCGGAAATCTATTCTGGAATGGATAACCTTGGGTATGTCACTGAAGGCAAGTTAACCTTTTACAAGAACAAGTTTTCACCTCAATGGAGGTTTTTGGTCCACACCATTCTTCACTGTCTCAGTACCAAGTCTGGTAGTTGGGATCAATTTGGTAGCTCACTTGCTGTTGCTCTTATTTGTCTATCTGATGGGAGAAAATTTAACTGGTCTAGCTACATTTTTAAGGGGATGGTTAGTAACATAGGAAATGCTAAAAAGTATCTAAATGTAACCAGAAATACTTCAAACATTAATGGGTATAGAAACTAGTTTTGCAAGACAATACCATGTGTTCAAGCTATCTAGTAAACTTTTTGCTAATATGAAGCTCAACTTTGAGGGGCAACCTATGCAACTTTTAGCTAGTTATGCTTCCCCAAGATCAAGAAGGTGCAGGTGCAGGTGCAGGTCCAGGGTAGTGATAGTGAAAAATCCACATATCCGTTTGTACCTAAATAACCCAATAAACCCAACACTACAAAAAATAGCAAAATAGATTGAATTGTGTTTTGGTTGTTGCATGGTGATGGAATAAGTCACAAATCACAAGAAAACAGTCAAAAACGGGCAAGCACGGACACGAGAATCAGAAGAGTTTAAAAAGAAGCCAAAGATTCAAAGACAAAGCCAGAAAAGTCAAGCCTCAGTCAAATCCTCAAAATGTTTCACCTTGGTCCCTCAACTTTCATAAAAGCCCAAAACCCTAACCCATTTATCTTTTATAAAAACTCCAAGGACCAAACTTGCATTTTCCCAAAGTTGTTTATAACTAGAAAAGAAGAAAGGAATGAAAAGGACTGAAAGTGTCAAAAGGCCAAAGTAATAACAGTTTTAACTGTCAAAAAATGGGCGCGAAACCCATTTTACTATTCACCCATCTTCCCCGTGTTTACCCAAGGTCAAAATCATAGGGCTTTTCCAAATTGAGGGTCAAGGAAGTCAATTCAAGTGATCGTTTACAAGATGGCAGGGAGAGATTAGTCAAATTAAGGCTCTAAGTATCCCTCTATCAAGCTCATGCCACGCATCAATGGAAGAAGCACAAGGGGTGTGGGTTTTTTATGCTTAAAACTCCAAAGAAGCACAAATGCATCCAAAAGAGAATGACACGCTGGCAATCCTCAAGTGTCCACATCTTGATCCAACGGCCCAAATTTTTAATTTTTGGATTGGGCTTCCAAATGAATAAAGAAATGATATGGCGCAGATTAAAAGATTGGAAGCAAGTCAAGAAGCTATAAGATTCAAGCAGCCTATAAATAGGTCAACACCTCTCACATACAGGGGATCTAGTTTTTTTACAAGTAGCTTATAAATTTAAGTTGAAGCTTAAAATAACAATTCTTAGCTTACTGAGTTTTAAAATCTTGTAATTTTCCTTTAAAAAGTACTGAAAAGCAAGTTTTATTACTGAAATTCATGTTTCTAATCTCTCCCAAGTTTCTTTATCAATAAGCACTCTTAATAAGCTAAGTCGCCTAAAATAAGTTAATAAGCTCATTTAAGCTCTTTCAGTCTATAAGCTGAAATAGAGCCCTATTTGAATTCAGTATTAATCTACGTAAACCTTAAATCACTTAATCTATCATGGGATCTTATTGGATTAGAGCTTTTGGAAGGGGGTCTTAACTTGGAAGAGATCCCAAGGACTTATACCCTAGCTTATTAATAAGCTAGGGAGCTTGTAGCTGCCTTAATTGGTACCTCTTGTTTAGCTAGAGGTGAATTGTAAGTTTTCTTTAATGTCTTTGGTTTAAATATTAGTTTTATAATCGTTTTAAACTTATAACAGCTTATTTCGCATATTGAATTTGCTTATTAGTGCTTATTTTAGTATAATTTAGCTTAATAATCATAGTTGTTTGTCTGTTTTTAGTTCTCTTAGTTTAGATCTTAGTCTTTCATATATTTGTCTTAAAAACCTCTAAAAAACCAAAAATAAGTAAAAATAAAGAATCGTAGTATTAATTCATATTTAGTTGTTAAGTTTTATGTTATATTAAGTTGTTTTAACTAGTTTTTATCTGAGTAAATTCAGTTACTTGTTCATTAGATTTCTCTTAAAGAGCTTTTTTCTCAAACTTGTCATAGTCTTAAAGGGGTGTTTGGTTTAGTGCACTTTGACCTCTAAAAGTCAATTTGACTTGTTCTATTTGCTTAAGTCAGCTGAGTTTTCATTTAAAATTAGTTTTCATTTAGTTTTTATAAGTTAGAGTTTCAAATTTTCAAGAAAGAAATTGGCTTATTATAATGTTCAGCACCAGGGAGGCTTATTGCTTAGTTTTTTAATGTGTCAATTTATGATCCAAACCCATTAAGGCTTAGATTTTGGCTTGGGCATTAAAGTTTTTTATACACTCTATTAGAGTGTATTTAAGTGCAGGGTTTCCCTTAAGTACCTGCCACTATTGGTTTTCTTAAACCAAGTCGCATCAGGGTGTTACTAACAAAAGTTAGTACTGCTGAACTTAGGCTCATAATTGATTTAGCTATTATAGGATTTAGGATTTAATTTTCTAGTAACTAGTAGTCTAGGTATAGCTTAATCTTAATTATCATCTAGTCTCCAATTATAGCTTAATTTCATATCTAACATCTTGGTTTGCACTAGCAGTACTAACAAAAGTTAGTAGTTTTTAAATTTTTTTTACTACTTAGTTTTTCTTGCTACACTATGTTTCTCCTAGTAGTTGTCTTTTTCTCCTGGTAGTTTTAACTTTTTCTACTGGTAGTTTTAGTTCCTTTAGTTCCTACCAGTAGTTAATTGTCCTTTCCATTTTATTGTATATGTTTTGTGTGTATTGGCCTCACCTTTTGCAGACTAATGGTTCAAGAGGGTGGATTAGTGATTTTCTAGTGCTCTACATGGACCAAGTGGCCTTATTTTGATGACAATGAGTTCATACTGGTAGTTTCATTTTTCATACTATTTGACCATTTCCTGCTGGCAATGTTAATTTTCCTTCTAGTTGACTTTTCTTTGTGCTGGTTATGTCTGTTCGTGCTGGTAGATTAAATTGAGTTTTATCTTAATTAAAAGTTACCATTGAGATATTGTTGGCATTTAATTCGTCAAAGGGTTTCCTACTTAAATGGATAATTACTGTTTTCTCACATTTTAACAGTTACTTTTTCATTAAAACCCTAATTTCCAAACGGTCCAATAGACATTGAGATCATTCCTCTATCAGTATCAACTCTCATTGCGATCAACAACCAGCACAAAATCTCAACCCTATTTCAAAATCATCAATGGCCGCACTAAGATACAGGGATGAACACAACAAAGTGGGCTATTTGCAAAAACCCAAAGGCAGTGATGATTATCATCAGGTTCTTGACTTCTTGAGGGCTTCTCACATAAGGTATGCTCTCACAAATGACCCCATCATCTTTGACTCATTAGTCAAACAATTCTGGTCAACGGCTACACTCAGGTCTCCTGAGTTAGGTCCCCCAGCTATCCTAGCTACCATTGATGAGACTCCCTACACCATTACTGAGGACTCAGTAAGAAGTCAACTTCAATTAGCTGATGATGGTGGTATTGATGATTTACCTATTGCGGACATCTATTCTGGAATGGACAACCTTGGGTATGTCACTGAAGGCAAGTTAACCTTTTACAAGAACAAGTTTTCACCTCAATGAAGGTTTTTGGTCCACACCATTCTTCACTGTCTCAGTACCAAGTCTGGTAGTTGGGATCAATTTGGTAGCTCACTTGCTGTTGCTCTTATTTGTCTATCTGATGGGAGAAAATTTAACTGGTCTAGCTACATTTTTAAGGGGATGGTTAGTAACATAGGAAATGCTAAAAAGTTCTTAATGTATCCTAGATTTCTTCAAACCATTTTGGGTATAGAAACTAGTTTTACAAGACAATACCGTGTGTTCAAGCTATCTAGTAAACTTTTTGCTAATATGAAGCTCAACTTTGAGGGGCAACCTATGCAACTTTTAGCTGCTATGCTTCCCCAAGATCAAGAAGGTGAAGGTGCAGGGGTAGCTGCACAAGCTGTCCCACCACCCATACCTGAACCTATTCCTGAGCCTATGCCTGAACCTGACCAACCTCAAGACCATTTGTCTACACCCCCAAGACAACAAACTTCTGACCCTATTGCTCCAGTCTTTGAGCATGGTCAAAGTTCAGACCCAAACATTGCTTCCTTCTCACGAGCCCATGAGACTGATGATGAACCCTTCACTTCCACCAATGTGGAAGATGAACCTTTGGGAGGTTCTTTCCATGCATCTCCACCGAGGTCCACTCAAGCTCCCCCTGCAGGTCACACTTCAGGAGGTGCAGAGGACCTTATTACACTAACTGCTTTGTCCTCTGTAGTTTCTACTTTTGTGCAGAAGGTAAATTCTTTAGAAACTCTTCAAGCAAACAAGGAAGCTATTTAAGGATGTGGTGGGAAAGTTGGTCAAGAAAGTCAAAGCAATGGAGGTAAAACTCAAGACCAAGAAAAGGAAGGTAGTTGTGAGTGATTCTGACCAAGAAGAAGGATGAGAGCAAGCTGTGGATTTGGATGCTCTAATTACATTGGCTAATGCAGCTATGACTGTTAATTCTAATATTCCTCCTGGTGGTGCTTCTAATAATCCTGCTGCTAGTTCCCATATTCCTACTGATGTTCCTACTGGTGGTGACTTTGCTCCTACTCATTCTACATCACCATCCAGAGATCCTTTCAAGAGAAAAGGTGTTGCTAAGCCTTCTTCCCCTATTTCAGAAAGAACTAAGAAGCAATTAGCAGATGAGAGGCTGAGTGAAATTAAAGCTACAAGATTAGAAGCTCTTGAAAGGGAAAGATCTGAGAAAGAAAAAGCAGAAATTGCAAGACAGAATGCAATTTATGCAAAGCAGTTGGAACAAGAGGTAGAGATGTCTGCTTCTCAGAGGGAGACCAGACAAGCAGAGGTTCTTTCATCTGCAAAGCATTATTCTGATGCATATTGGATTGACATCATGGCTCAAGTTCATGCCAATGCAGGCCTTTCTTCTGAGCTTCCGGGTGCAGATGTGAATGATGATAATTTTGCTGAGAGGATGGTTGCATTAATCAATCAAAGGAAGAGAGCATTTGCTGAACAAACAGCTAAAGAGAAGAGGGATAAACCAATGACCATACCTGTCTCAACTAAGCGGAATACATGAAAGTAATTTATCAAGAATCAGAGTATCCACCATTTACTCTACTGCTGGTTCTATGAAATACTGTAAAAATCCCTTGACTGATGAGCAACTCATAGCTGAGTTTAAGAAGATCAGGATGGCTGTGGCAGATCTTAATCTCAAGAACTCAGAAGGACTCTAAAAGAGCTGGTGAAGCCAGTAACCAACACTTCAAAGAATCAAAAGTCTACTGAAAGCCCCCTATTGCCATCTGTGCCTGATGTCCCCCAACCACCATTGTTTCTCACCCAAAACTTCTGGCATAAGGATTAAGTCCTCTTGGGCAGGGAGCGTTTAACTAAGCCCAAATCTATGACTTACAGAATTGGAATTAGAATCAGATGATAAAGACCTTCATCCAGTTGTTTCTGATGAGGCATCTGAAGATAAGGCTCCTATTCTTTGGTTTGCTTTTGCTGGTTGGGAGGTGATCTATACTCCTCTGGGAGAAATTAATGCTCTTTATATAATGGATCAGTCTACCAAACATCTTACCACTCTAAGGGAGATCCTTTAAATGGTGGATTAGAATAGGATCTCTTGAAGTTATATTGATAGTAGTCAAGTACTATTAAAACTACCTGTTGCTAGGAGCATGGATGGTGTTTATGGGTTGGATACTTTAGTGTTGTTTGATTCTCAAGAAGGCTTTAAGGGTTCTTTCATTTGAATTCATCAGCAACATTGGCCGATTAGAAGTTTGGAGTGCTGTATCCCTTTCCAATTTGTTCATGACTTGGAAACTGTTTCTGAAAGGAGTTGTACATGTTTATGCAGATGTATCTTATCCCTCTCACAGTGAAGCTCATGAAAGGATGTTAAAGCACAAGCTGGAGATTGCCAAGGATGTTGTGGGCAATGACATGACTACTGCTGAGCAATTGGATTCGTTCATCCAGAATCAACTTGCTGCTGCCCAAGTTTCTCCTACTTGATCTTGGTACTCTGTAACTTCACTTGTATATAATTCCTACCTTTGTGTGTTCCAAACTGTCCCTTTTTGATATAATAACTTTTTTTTTTGTAGTTTGTCTATAAATGGTTTTATACTTTTTGTTTTTAGTAACAATTGTTATGTTAAAAGGATATTGGCAACTGACAAGCTTTGCACTATGTTCAAATAAGATTTGAGTTCGTTTGGTGTGGGCAAAGTTGTTTTTGTTTCAGGCACACATGGTCTATAAAGTAAACTATTTTCAGGGTTTGGGTGTTGGTTAATCACCACACAACAAATGGTGTTCAACTCACCATGTCTCACAGACAAGAAAGATTAGATTCACCATAAGTTACGTGGCACTAGTGTGACTCACAAATCCGATGATAGCTTTAATATTTTGCTCAAACTATAGGGTCTTATAACTCACCATTCCTATCATAAGCTGAGAGTTAAATGTTCTCAATAACCAGGCCCCACTCATGCTAAGACTATAATAGAACTAAGTGTTTCAATTCCAAGTCTCTTAGGCAAGAATGAATTTATATAGCTTTAATGTATTTTGCTTAAAACCATAGGGTCACTCACCTTGCCAATGTTTGAAGTACCAATTAGATGAGATAGTTTGCAATCCACCATGGGAGCAACCCTTTCTGGGTCCCAAGGATTGCCTAGCCCGTCAAGCAAACGCTATGTGGTAAAGCTAATAAAGATCCGTTTATGGCTGAGATTAATTTGCCAAAAATCATTAGGGTATTCCAATTCACCAATGATTCATGTTCTAAGAGTTGGACTGGTTCCTAATTCACCAGGGTGATGTCATGCTTCCACCAAAGGATTAGCTAGCCCAAGAGTTAATGGCTTGATTGCAGTCTTATATACTATAAAATATATATAAAATATATTATACTTCAAAGAGCAATTAAGAAAATTCCCTAAGGAAAATTCACTCTCAAAAATATATATAATATAATATATAATACGTATATTAAACCGGGTAAGTATGATCACCCGGGTCGTTATCCCCAACGACTAGTGAAATTGAAACCTCGTTTAAGCTTAGATTCTGATTTGAATAAGCAAATAAATGATTTGATGATCTATTACTACTAAATAAGTAAACTTGAACAATAATGAGCAAATACGGGAAACAAATAAAACGTGACAATTAAGCAAAAAAAACTAATTTTAACCCTTAAAAATTTAAACTAAAATTATAAACCTAAGATAGGACAAAAGAAAATTTTAGGAAAAAGAAAAACATTTTTTTTTGGTTTTTTAAAAGATATGATTTTTCTAAAATTTAAACTAATTAAAAACTATAAAAATAATAAAACTCTTAAAAATAAATTCCTAAAATTTTTATAAAAACTATACTAATTAAAGAAAATGTGCAGAAATTTTCTAAAAATAAAAGCCCTAATTTTTATCTTTTTATAAAAGTTTAATTGAACTAATTAAAACCTAACCCTAATTTTTAATTAAAACTAAATAAAACTAATTAAAAACTAACTTAGGGACTAACTGTGTAAAAGACTTAAGGGCTAACGGGGCTAAAACATTTAACGGGCAAGGATTAACTGAAAAACAACTAAAACAGAAAAATTACAAGAATGGTCCCTGAGGAACTACCCCGACAACAAGCTAAGTCCAAAATAGCCTTAAAATTAGGTGAGAACTAAAAGTGCTTTTTAGGAAAAACTTTAAAGAGAGAAGTTGTAGAACAGCTTGAGAGAGCAAAAAAAACTTTAAAGAAAGGACTATACCTAGAAAGCCACATTAACTCAAAAGACTGATTTTTCAGCTGACCTTCAAAAGTGGGGTTTAACCCTTGGTTTTAGAAAATAAGCTATAAAAAACTCAAAATAAGCTTAAAGTAAAATCTAAAAGCTGTTCTAAACTCCCTAAGATGTGCTTAAACTAATATAGAAAAGAAACAAAAGCTGGAAACACTTTTAAGCCATTCAAAATGATTATGAAAATGGCTAACTCAGGAAATGACTCAAGAAGCTTAAAAATTAAGAAAGGCAAAAATGCTTAAAAGGCTAAAATAGAAACTGAGCTTATGAGAACTTAACAATCCACTACTAAGAAATAAATTCAGATTATTAAATCAACTACTATAAGCTAAGTTTCTAAAATTATAGGCTAATCTAAGTTACTACTGTTTTTGGAATTTTTGAGATTTTTGATGACTTTTAAAAGCAAATTTAACTAAGTGATTAAGCTAGAAAATGAAAACTAAGACTCAATCTATATTAAGCTATATTAAAACTCAAGTCCTACTGATTTTGACAAGCTAAATCCTAAAATTACTAATCTAAATTAAGCTAAGAGAACAGCAGTAGTAACTGAGGTTACTACTGCTAGTGTAAAAGTTCAGCAGTACTAACTTAAGTTAGTACTGCTAATGCAATTTGCAATACCACAAAGACCTAAGGTTACCTAAGGAGAAATCTTGCACTAAAACACTCTTAGTGAGTGTTTACAAACTCAATGCAAACACCAACAACAGCTCAAAAAGCTTAGTTCAAAATTAAGCTATAAAATCTAAACTCCTAAGTACCCTGGTGCTGACACTATTAAAATAAGCTCTAAACTTTTCATTTTTAAAATCTAATTTGTAAAAACTCTTTAACTATTAATTTTGAATGAAATTTAAACTTACTTAATGAAAATCTAAGGCTCACTTTGAGTCTTTGTAGTCAAAGAAACTTATTCCAAACACCCCTTTAAAGTATTGACAGGTAGTAGCTATGCTAAAATGAGAATCATTTAACAAAGCAATAATACCAATAAACCGTAACAGCTTATAACAACTAAATGACAAAATCTAACTCTAAATTAACTAAGAAGAAGATCCTAATAGATTACCCTACTATTTTTTTGTTTTTATATATTTTTAAGACAGAAATGTAGAACTAATGATCTATATCTATTTAAGCAAAAACAGATGAAAACATAAGATTATTAAGTTATACTAAACACAAATAAGCACTAATAAGTAAAATATTAAGCAAATTAGCAATGATAAGTAAATAAGCTATAACTAATTTAAACTGAAATTAGAAAAAAAAATGAAAAGGGAAACTTACTTGATCCTTTAGCTAAACAAAAGGAACCAATTTTGGCAGTTTTTTTTTGTATTTTTTAATTTTTTTGTTTTTTTTTTTTTTTTTTTTTTTTTTTTTTTTTTTAACAAGCTTTCCCAGCTTATTAATAAGCTAGGGTATAAGTTCTTGGGATCTCTTCCAAGTTAAGATCCCCTTCCAAAAGCTCTAATCCAATAAGATCCATGATAGATTAAACATATTTTAGGTTTAGGTAAGATTAATACTGAATTCAATAAGCTCTATTTTAGCTTATAGACTGAAAGAGCTTAAAATGAGTTTATTAGCTTATTTAGACAATTTGGCTTATTTAGAGAGCTTTTGAATAACAAGAAAAGAGAGCTTATGAATGACTTAAACTAAATTTCATTAATAAAAGTTACTGGTTACATTACTAAAAAAAAGAAAATTACATTTAAGAAGAATACGAATTTAAGCTAGACTAAAAATTACTAAAAACCTCGATTGTGTGTGTGTGAGAAGTGAGGACTATTTATAGGCTGCCTTGGAAGATTCTAGCCCTCTTGCCCTGCTCTCCAAACTTTCAATCTCAACCAATCATTACTTCAATCATTTGAGCATCAATTGTGGCCGTTTGATCAAGCTGTGGACACTTGAAGATTGCCAGCGTGTCATTCTCTTATAGATGTCATTGTGCTTCTTTTGTGAGTGTTTTAGCACAAAAACCCATGTATACTTGTGCTTCTTCCATTGATGACGTGCCCTTTGAGTGTGAAAGGGCTTAAGTGATCCATGATTAGACTAATTTAAACCTGCCATTGCATTATAGACTCTATGGATTGACTTTCTTGACCTTTAATTTCCATAAGCCCTTTGTTTTTGACTGGGGGTAAAAACGGGGGAGATGGGTGAATAGTAAAAGGGTTTCGCGCCTTATTTACTCGACAGTTATTTCAGTTGGACTTTGGTATAATTACAAATTTAGCCCTTGTGTTTCTTTTCCCCTTTTCTAGTTATAATCAATCTACGAAAATTGCAAAACTAGCCCTTATGGTTGTTATAAAAAGAGAAGCGGGCTAAGGATTTAGGCTTTAGGATCCGGGTATGGCCCATTTAGGTTTTTAAGGCCCATTGCTGTTAACATTATCATCCTTATTTTGATCAATATTTTCACTATTTTTTCTTGGATCTTCATCAACCTTCTTCTTATCATCTCCTGAAGGTTTGAATCCAGCATCAGAAGAACTCTTTGAACTTTGAGAGAATGGTGGATCAGCAGTCCACAATGGTAGCAGAATATAATCTTGGTTAAGTACTGTCTCCATTCTAGCTTTACCTGCATCATCACATGCTTTTGTACCTTCATTGCCATTAGACTGATGTCCTGCAACAACTGGCTTATAATTTATTGACTTTGTTAGTTCATCAATATCAAAAAGCCAATTTGGTCCATTTCCTGCAATATTAGGTATATTCTCACTAAACTAGACATGCATGTTCTCTTTAACTATCCTAGTTCTACTGTTGAATACTCTAAATGCTTTACTATTGATTGAGTACCCAACAAAGAATCCTTTATCAGCCTTACCATTAAACTTGCCTAAGTGATCTATGGTATTAAGAATTATAACAGGACACCCAAATGGTCTCATAAAGCCTAAAGCTGGTTTTCTACCAAGAAAACGTTCATAAGGGGTCTTGTTATAAGGCTTAGTTACTAATACCCTATTTTGCATATAACAAGAAGTAATAACTGCTTCAGCTTAAAAAGTAGCAGGTAGCTTAGAATCAGCTAGCATTGTCCTAGCAGCCTCAATTAGTGTTCTATTTTTCCTCTTAGCTACTCCATTTTGTTAAGGAGTTCTAGCTACACAAAATTATCTCTTAATACCTTTTCTCTCATAAAATTGATTCATCTCCTTATTCTTGAACTCAGTTCCATTGTCTCACCTAATTACCTTAACCCTTTGATCTATTAGATTTTCTACTCATTTGGTCCGGGTTAGTAGTATAGTTAGTTAGTGATAAGGATATGCTTGAGCTATCTTAGGAAAGGACAGTGCATATCTCTTTGACGCATTTTGTGTAACAGGCGGTTAGGGTTTCAGCAGTATATAAGAAACCCAACCCACGGCCATAGGAAGGCAACGAATCCAAAGAACAACACAATTCTCCTTGTTAATTAATAGAAATCCATAGAAGGATCTTTTAGTTTAATAGTCTTGTTCTTCTTATAGGCTTTGTCTAATTTCCGCATAGACATTAGCTTTGTTTAGCAAGAGTCTCTCTTGTGATTAGCTTGTGATTACATAGGTTAATCACCATCCTTAACAGGCAGTAAAGATCTATCTAGAGTGGGATCCAACAAGTGGTATCAGAGCTTGTTGAGAGTCTCTGGATAAGAAGAACACGTAGATCTAGACTCTTAGAACCTTAAACACATCCAAAAACATCCAATATCCCTACCACAACCTTTTCAAGATGTCTGACCATGATGATGATGCTTCTGATATTAATAATGACAATGCTCAACCACAACAACAGCAAAACATTCAACCTCAAATCATCACCACTGTCTCGAACAACAATGCAAAGTTTCCTTATTTGAAGAAGGATGAGTATGAGGTCTGGGCTATGAAGATGGAATACTGGATCACAAACAATGATATGAATATCTGGAAGGTGATTCAAAATGGCAACAGCTTAAAAAGGACTGGAAGAGATCGTGATGGAAGGGTCATTATTCTTCCCCCAACGACTGCAGATGAACACATTGCTGTTCAGAGGGAATCAAAGGCAAGAACTACCTTGCTTCAGTCTATTCCTGATGATCATGTGGCTGATTTCCATTATATGGATGATGCAAGGGATATATGGAATGCAGTCAAAGCTAGGTTTGGTGGAAATGCCGAATCCAAAAAGATGAGAAAGTCCATGCTGAAGCAAGAATTCTCAGAGTTCAGAATTAGTGAATCAGAGGGATTGCACAAAGGGTATGACAGGATGCAGAAGATTCTCAGTCAGCTTAACCAACTCAAGGCCAAGCCTGATGATGAAGACATCAATCTTAAGTTTCTCAGAGGTTTGCCTTCATCTTGGTCACAGGTGGCTTTGACCTTAAAAACCAAAGGTGGACTTGAACTTCTTTCTTTTGATGATTTGTACTACAAGTTGAAGACTCTTGAGATAGATATCAAAGGATATTCTACTCATTCCTCAAGTCAATCTCCAAGCCATTATGCATTTGTTAGTACTACGATTTAATTTGTTACTAGACTAAAAGAAATGGACATCTCGTGATAGTAAAAATTAATTTCCCTCCCACCGTGACGGATAGCTTAAATCTCCATCAAGCGTGACCTGTAGCCACTACAATCCCAATGCCAATGACCCTTCACACATGGTTAATTACCACATTGTCACCAGTCAATGGATGTGTAGTAAAACATGACACTATAAGCAAATACAAACCCAATTGCATATTGACCCATATGTTGTCATATACCCTTTATACGAATATGACCAGTGATAACCCAAATTCAATGACCTATGACCCATGTGAATTAGACCATTTCATCGGTTCATGATGGGTTTCCGTTACATTGTAAGCCACTACAACCCAATGACACATTAACCATGACCATGTTAATTACCCATTTTCGATTCCACCAGTCATGTATTGGTCGATAAATGTAACTATAAGCCATTACAACCAATGCACATGACCCATAACCATGTTAATTTCCTTATTGTCACCAAGTCATCGGATGTGTCATACATGAAACCTATAAGCAATACACCCAATGCATATGACACATATGATGCATATACCCGTTAACTGAAGGTGACAGGGCTATAACCAATGCCACATGACTTTGATGACCCATGTTTGAATAGCCATTATTACCGGTCAAGCATGGGTTTTCTTGCATTACACTATAAGCCACTACAACCCAATGTTCACATAACCACCATGACCATGTTTATTACCATTGTCGATCACTGTCATGTATTGGTTGTAAACATGGACACTATAA
Source organism: Tanacetum coccineum (assembly GCA_026074375.1). Classification (NCBI taxonomy): domain Eukaryota; kingdom Viridiplantae; phylum Streptophyta; class Magnoliopsida; order Asterales; family Asteraceae; genus Tanacetum; species Tanacetum coccineum. The sequence goes on along the minus strand of BQNB010101617.1, from coordinate 4,040 downwards.
TGCCACTAAACCCCAATTTTATGGGGCATGTGACCCATAACCTATATTATTGTCCCCCATTGTCTCTAGTCATGATTGTCAGAACATGACAATATAAGTAACTACAACCGAATGCTATGACACATATGGATGTCAAATACCATTTAATGAATGTGACCAGTGAGAAACCAATACGCATGACCAATGTACCCCATGTGAAATTAGCCATTATCAACGGTCATGCAGGGGTTTTTCGTTACAATATAAGGCTACTGCAATACCCAATGCATATGACAATGACCACGTGTTATCTACCCATTGTTGATCACCAGTCTTTGTATTCGGTCGATTAATCTGACACTATAAGCCATTATAACTATGCATGTGGCCCATAACCATGTTAATTACCCATTGTCACCAGTCATGGAGCTTTATTGTGTCATTTACATGACACTTTAAGAAACTACAAACCCAATGCATATGAACATATGATGTCAAATACCCATAATGAATGTGTCCTGTGATTAATCCAATGCACATGACCATGACCCATGTGATTAGCCATTATCACAGTTATGCATGGGTTCGTTACACTATAAGCCACCTACAACCCAATGCACCATGACTCCATGGACACATGTAATTACCCATTGTCGATCACCAGTGACTGAGAACTGCGTCGATAACATGACTACTATTATAGCTAAACAACCCAATGCACCTTACACATGACCTGTGTTAATTTACAGTGTCGATCACCCAGTTATGTATTGGACGATGAACATAACACTATAAGCCTACTACAACCCAATGCACAATGACCATAACCATGTTAATTACCTAATTTGTCACTAGTCTAGGGATATGTCGTAACCATGACACCTATTAGCTACTACAACCCAATGCATATGACACCTATGATGTCAAATACCATTAGTGAATGTGGACCATGATTACCCAATACACATGACCCAAGAACCATGTGATATTACCCATTATCACCGTGTCATGCTGGGTTCCATTACACTATAGCACTACAACCTTACAGCCGCTTGGACACTACAAGAATCGAGACTTTTAACCACAAGAAGTATTTAGCCCACCGACAAACCGTTTCGTGGCACAAATAGCCAAAATGGCATCGATTTTCATTTTCCCAACCCGGGGGTAAATAATTAATCCCGCCTAGAAGATTACAAGCTACTTGGGAGGTTCGACTGACGTCTAGAGATTCGCGATTTTTTTAACCTTTACAACTATTTCTTTAATTTTTTATTAAACAAGTAACAAATCTTTTATTCTCGACTATTATCGTGGCTTAAAGGTATTTCTGAATTATTACCGACAAGAGACGATTTCATGCTACTAGGATGTTCGACGCTTTGTGTTCACCGCGCCCGACTATCGATTCGTGATTTTTCAACCTTTGCTACTAGTTCGTTAATTTTTTTGTAAACATGTAACAAAACTTTTATTCATGACTATTATCGTGGTAAAGGTATTTTCCCTCTAATATTTTTGTGAAATATTTCGTAAAATTCGTAAAATACGTTTAGTCACGTGACTAAATGTATTCCCCCTAAAAATTTCATGAATCCCATTCCAATTTAATTACACAAACAACTCCTCCTGTCACGCCACAACTCCACTCTCATCTCACCAACAAATCTGTCACCACCACTAGAACTCTCTCACTCCCTCTACTCGGTCGGGTTGCTCTTCATCGGGTGCTCGCTGTCGCTCTCCTGTCATAGACGTCGCCATCCCCCCGTCTAGATCCTCACTGAGTGGTAAGTATTGTTATGTTCCTTTTGTACACATCGTTCTAAAAAACTGCTGAGGGTGATTTTTGTCAATTAAATGGTACTTCTCACATAAAGGTTTTCTCAATTACCTATTTAATCACTTTCGATCAAACAATAATTGTTCTTAATCATTCAAACCCTCTCAAAATAACAAACCCTAACTCAATTTCATCAATCTTTTTTGAACCTTAACAACAATGGCAACTTTGAAATTTATTGATTCTCACTTTATATGGTAGCATACTTGAAACGGCCAACTGATAGTGATGATTTCACAGGGATAGTAGATTTCTTGAATCCAAACCTCATAAGGTATGCTTTGACTGTTAATCCTACTATCTATGTTTCATGCATTGAGCAGTTTTGGTCTACTGCTAAGGCCCAAACAATCAATGAAGAAACACAGATTCATGCCTTGGTAGATGGCAAGAAAATAGTCATAACTGAATCATCTGTGAGGAGAGACCTTCAATTTGCAAATGAGGATGGTACTGACTATCTTCCAACAATTACTATTTTTGAAAACTTAAAGTTGATGGGTATGAGAATCTTTCTGATAAACTTACATTTTCCAAATCTTACTTCTCCCATCAATGGAAATTTCTTGTTCATACCATTTTGTAGTGGTTAAGTCCAAAGAAAACTCACTGGAATGAGATTTAGTAGCAATATAGCTTCTGATATATTGTTTGTGCTACTAACCAAAGTTATATTTTTTTAAATGGTTTTTGATGGTATGACTAGAAACTTGGATAGTCTTTTTGCTAAATTTTTAATGTATCCAAGGTTTTTGCAAATGTTTTTGGACAAACAACTTGACAAGGTGCCCTCTTATAATGTTGTTTATAATGAACCTTGTCATACTAAAAAGGTTTTTGCTATTTTGAAAGATTGGAAGATTTTCAGGAAAAAAGTAACACCTTTGTTTGGACATATGATGAATACAACAATCTAATCAGAAGTCGGTGGCAAGGTTTAGGACGCCTACTGATCCCCTATACGACAACCTACTACTGATCAACCTCCTATCTCAGAACCAATCATTGCTCAATCATCACATCAACCAATAAAGACCTACAAACCTAGGAAGCCTAAGAAAAAGGTCACTCAGATACCTTAGTCTAGTAAGCCTATTGACCTTGTAGCAGATGAAGCTGTCCTTAAGGAGAAGGGTGATAGTTTGGAAAAGGGCTGCAACTACTGCTTCTAGCTTAGAAGCAAAGCAAGTTAGTGGTAACATCACTAAGACCTGATCCAAGGCAACACTTAATGAGCCTACTCCTCAAGGACCTGGTTTAGGTAGTGGTCCTAGGCATAAGACACCATGGGGGACACAATTGCTCGAACTAGGTTTGAGAATGTGTCTAAAACATCCTATGATTCACCACTCGGAGGAGTTAACACACCTCGAAGTGATGAGGATAGTATGAAACTTAAGGAATAGATGGAAATGTGTACCAATTTTCTACAAAGAGTTCAAGACCTTGAAACTACAAAGACTGCTCAAGCTAAAGAGATTACAAGCCTGAAAAAGAGGGTCAAGAACCTAGAACAAAGAGGAAGGTCAAGAACTCCAGGGTTGAAAAGGTTGTACAAGGTTGGAACATCTAGAAGGGTTGAATCCTCTGCTAAAGCAAGTTTGGGTGATCAGGAGGATGCATCCAAATAGGGGAGGAATATTGCTAAGATTGATGCAGATATAGATATTTCACTGGTTCATAAGGATGCAGGGATTCAGGGGAGGTTTTATGATGAAGATATGTTTGATACAAGTGTTTTTAATGATGAAGAAGTCTTTCCAAGATAGGACATGGCAAATCAAGAAGTTAATGTTGCTGAAAAGGAAGTTAGTGCTGCTGATCCAATTACTACTGCTGGTGAACTAGTTACTACTGCCAGTGTTGATATTAGTATTGCTACACCAACTACTCCTCCAACTACAACAACTAAAGATGATATGACTCTTGCTGAGACTTTAATGGAGATCAAGAGTGCTAAACCAAAGGCAATATGAGTGGTTATGCAAGAGCCAAGTGAGATTCTAAGAATAAGTGTTGCACAACAACAAATTTAAGAAAAGGCTCAAGGTTCAAGAGATAAAGGTAAAGCCAAAATGGTTGAAGAAGAAGAACCAAAAGAACCAACAAAGATAAAAGATCAGATTAAGCATGATAATGAACTTGCTCAAAGACTTGATGCTCAACTTCAAGCAGAAATGGAGAAAGAAGATAGGCTTGCAAGACAAAGAGAAAAAGA
>BQNB010101616.1:0-24431 GCA_026074375.1 Tanacetum coccineum | reverse complement strand
ATCAGGGGTATTTATTTTTGGAAAACATCATAAATAAATAGAACTTTGATTTACGAGAATGTGCTCGAAAGAATTACTAAAATTGGAGTTAAAACGAATAAACTACGCTATTTACGATGATTTAAGTTTATAAAAATAATTTTATAAACTATGAACAGTAGAAATTACTGTTCATCAGCAGACCTAAGTATATAAAATGTGATATTTATGATACATCGTTTAATTACGAGGACGCACTCGAAGGAATCACAAAAATGAGGATTAAAACGAACAAGTTATTACATTTGCGAGCTTACGACAATTAAATTTATAAAAATAAATTTATAAAAGTATGTGAACAGTAAAAGTACTGTTCACAAGTGGACTAAAAAGTTATGAATTTGAGATTTTGATAAATCTTTTTATTACAAAAGCGAAAACATATAATATGTGCGAAACGGATTAAAAACGAGAAAGTTGCGTCGTTTTTACTAAAGTGACATTTATAAACTTCATAACATTATAAATGTTATTTCATATTTACAATTAGATGGTGATAAGCAATATAAGATTATATATGGTGTTAGTTATTAATAGTACTTATGATTACGTGTTTGCATAAGTAGCTTGAACCCAATATGCCTGGTATCATGAACTGTTAATTTCTGGTTTGGAAGCGCGAGTGTTGTAAATAGATCTATTTGGGATTGACCTCCCCGTTCGGGTGATTAGCTATCACCGGGAACGAACGTTATAGCATGTCGAATTTGGGATGTTTCGGGTTGAACATCATCATGGGCAATGTGGCAATATTTATATTGCGGTCATATATGTCTAGCTTCAGTGTCATGAGCTTAGCAAACGTAATTACATTTTTGTGATGTCTGCATATGTTGCATTATCACGGGGAAAGTCTTGCGGTCCTACATTATATATTTTACAATAACCTATGAATTCACCAACTTTATGTTGACCGTTTTAAGCATGTTTTCTCAGGATAATAAGGTACAAGGTACCAGGATACATTGGTGGTCTATATTTTGGAATCAGGGCTATAAAGATTCAAGGGCAATGCATTTTGGGGATACTTATCATGAAGTAAAATCTTCATATTTTTAAGGATGAACAAGTTAAAGCATGGTGCTTTTGTATCAAGTATTTTATTAAATCCAATGTATCACTTTTTAAACGACTCAATTAGATGTCGTTCTCATATCTTGTGCAATGTTATTATGAAGTAACGCTCCCGGATCCTTATTCCACTGCGACCCATTTTGGGGGTGTTACGGATTGGTAATCAGAGCCAAGGTTATAGAGAACCAGGTCAAATGTTTTGCTGGACTATAATCGTTTTCAAACATTGCATTCATAAAAAGGGGGTTTTGCAGGACATGCATTCACTAGTTGTTGCATTAGTTGGTTAGGCTAGATGCATTCATAATTGATAAACGTGTTTTTATTATATTACGTATATACAATAAGAGCCTTATATAATATACTTATATAAGTTATTGTTGCTGGTTTCAGTAGTCATGTCATCTGATTCCGCAGTTACCTATACTTCCGTTCACTTTGAGGCACGAACTTGGAGTATCCCGTCTGAGGATCCTTACGATGAGGCTGCCCGACAGGTGTTGGAGCAGGCACCACGTTCTCCAGAGTATGTACTTGACCCTATAGAGTTAGAGGATCATATACTAGTTTATATTCTTGAGCCTGAGTGCCCTGAGCACTTAGAGCCATCTGAGGATGAGGCACCTATAGAGGCATTATTTGTATTAACAATCTCCCTCTTTTTGATGATGACAAAATATAAACTCATTTAGTATAAAATTTGAAAGTTTATAAATTATTAATGAGTTTAATTCTACTTCTCCCCCTTTTTGTCGAATTCAAAAAGGTTGATCGTCGAGTCGTAGTAGAGAGAAAGAAATCGACGATAAAAGACTCCCCCTTGATGTAAGCTCCCCCTTGTTCGGGGCACCAAGGGATCGATCTTACGATAATTTGTTTGCTACAAAACAGGGTTAGAGGTACAAGTGCAAACAAACATAGCATGACAAATATCTTAAAGATTCAATCCACACATTTTGAAGCATAAATAAAGTTCATTGAAATGCATAAATAAATCATATATAGTCACAAGGACAATATATGAGGATACAAGCATACATAATCATAATTAAGACATAACATATTAAGGCATCTAATGAAAGTAGACTAGTAGATGATTCTTGACTTCAAGGGAGATATTTCAAGGAGAGTTGGTAGTGATGGATGAGGGAAAAAGAGTTGAGGGCCCAATGATGAGAGATTTGATTCGGTTAAGGTCATCTTTTAAGGTATTGAATGCATTGCGAGTACCCAAGCAACAATGACAAAAGTCCGAATGAAAGTTGACTTGGTCAAGAAAAGGAGGGTGAGTGAGTGGTGAAGAAGGAGGTGAATGACTAGTTAACTCAATTGCATGTTGGATATTGATATCAAGGAGATTTGAAAGGTGTAAGAGTTCATGCAATTTGTTTTCACTATAATTTTGAGTAAAGATTTGTGGAGGTAAGAAAGAGGATGTAGGATTAGATGAATTAGGAGAAGGATGCAAAGGAGTGGTATCAAAGATTGGAGAGTTTGGTGGAGATAGGGTAGGTGAGAAAGAAGATAGAGGATTTGTTGTTATAGGAGAAGTGGGTGATGGTGGAAGATTGTGACTTTGTCTCCAAGGTTTGAGGATTGCTCTTTTGTGTTTTCGTGAGTAGTCATGAGGAGATTTGTTAGAGGATGACATTGAGACTTTGAGGAGATGTTTAGAAGAGAAGTGGTGATGAGTTTGAGTAAGAATGATGTTTATATAGAGGAGTGTAAGGAAAAGCATGGTCTTTGTGGAAGAAAGTTCTAAAGAATGTTTAGTTTAGAAGGGAAAGGGCAGCTAGACCTAGGAGAAATAGGGTCAAAGTTGCAGACATAGAGGAGACAGGAATATTTCGTAATTCTCCTGATGGCGGTCCCTTAATGCTTGGCGGTCCCATATATATCAGGGGGCCGCCCTCTCCTTTAAGGGGCCGTTCTCTGGAATTTTAAATTTTCCAGAAATTAGTCTTTTGTGTTTGGATGATTGAACAGGGTTGGAAGGGTGATAGTGATATCTCCATTTCATCAAGAATCATATAATCTAGTCAAATAACTAAATTCAAGAAAAGAAATCATGCAATAAGGTCAAGTAGAATCATGCAGATAAATTTGCTAAGTGTCATATAGCAAGCAAGAGATGATGACATAATCATATTGTGCACTAACATAGGAAATAGTAGCAAATGTTAAGAGCATAATAAGAATACATATGTTAAGTAATAATCAAGACAAATCTCAACTAGTATTTGAATCAACACTTGAGTCTTCATTAGAAGATATGTAGACGTTAGATTGAAGATGAGTGGGATGAACCCACGGTTTCATGGATCCCCAATAAGTGTTATATTTTGATTTTCGTAGATGAGGATTAATTTTGATGATGTGTTCATATAGACGATTTAGAATCATTCCATATGGCATTGGAGAGTTTGGTTGATTTTTAATCTTTTCAACTCGTTTGGTTAGAAAGTAAGCAAAGTTGAAAGGTGTACTTGTTAAGATGCAGTACATCATGTGACATGATGATGCGGTGAGAAATGGCGATTCATTTTGAGTGCCAAAGGCATTGTCTTGAATGATTTCATTCCAAGATCTCAAGTCTTGACGAAGTTCTTCTTTAAGGATTTTGTTTGGAAAAATTGTTTGTCCGGTAGTTGTGATTGATTGAATGATTTCCTTTGGTGTTGCAATGTGTGTTTGATAAGTTATTATTGTTGATTTTGAAGTTTTGGTGGATTTGGGGTTGTGTTCGTCGCACCTGCAGGTAAGGGGGTGTTTGTTTTTGTGTTTTGAAATTTTTTGTTTTAGGTGTTCTTATTTTTGTCTCTCTGATGGCGGTCCCATATCTCCTGGCCTTTGTTTTTGACAAAAATTTGGCTAGGAGGAGTGACAATTTAATTTGCATTTCGCAACTTAAATGCGTTTAAAGTACTTCGGATGAAATATTTAAGTTGTCACGACACGGAATAGAACACGAACTAGAATTGAAACAGAAGAAAGAGAGGCATTCTTAATATGATTTATGGAATGTGTTCCATCATTCCTAAACCAAGACGTAGATAGTTAAATGATTCATGTTTAAGGGGTTTAGTGAGAATGTCGGCTATGTTGTCGACGGACGGTACTTTTTCGATAGATATATGTCCTTTTTGGACATTATCACGAAGGAAGTGGTGACGAATTTCGATGTGTTTGGTACAAGAGTGTTGCACCGGGTTTTTGCTAAGGTCAATCACGCCTTTGTTGTTGCACATGATGGGAATGTCTTCGAGTCGTACGTCATAGTCGATGAGAGCTTGTTTCATCCATAGTGCTTGTTAACATGCCTTTCCAGCGCTTACGTATTCGGCTTCGGTAGTGGATATAGCAAGAGCGGTTTGTTTCTTTGAGAACCAAGATGTCAAACAACATCCCACGAACGTACAAATACTGCTAGTGCTCTTTTGGTCCACATAATCTCCCGCATGATCAGAGTCGGTATATACTATGATTTCTATGTTGGTCCCCTTATGTTGGATATTAGAAAAAGACTTGGTCACCCCGTGTATTTTACTGTTTTATATAGCTCGTAGTTTTATAGTTTATAGTATGTTTTTCGGTTTAAGTCGGGTTCAAATACCCGGTATATTGTAAGTTCTATATATAGTCTCTTCCAACTTTGGAAGAGATAAGCTAGTAAAATAATCATTTACAAGAAACACTTTCTCTCTCTAAACTATTCTCTCTCTAGTGTTTCTCTCTCTAAAAACTAGCCCGATCCATGAATCGAACCCGTGTTATGATATAAGATATACCACAATTGGTATCGGAGCTTATGGGATGATTAGATCGTGTGTATGTGCGAATTTGTGCTTGATTTAGCTCGAAAAGTGTGCCATAGAAAGTTTTAGCTCGTTTTTTTAAGATCTCCGAATTTTGTTGTTTGTAATGATGAAGTTTGGGTGTTTCTAGTTGCTATTACCTTGTGGTATTGTGTTGTGCAATCGAAATCAAGCAAAATCGTTCAAAAGGGTGATTTATAGGTGATTTTGTGTGAAAAACGTCGTTGTTCTTCGTGGAGAGTTGCCAGAATTTCTTCACGGCGGTTTGGTGAAAAATAGTATTTTATTTAGTAGGTTACCAACTCTCTGACACACAGCGGGTTGCTTGAGTGGCGAGTTGCTAAAGCGGCGAGTTGTTACTAAGCAGCGGTTTGCTTACCGGCGGGTTGAATAGGCGGCGAGTTGCTCAAAGAGGCGAGTTGTTAATACACAGCGGTTTGCTTAACAGCGGTTTGACCAGGTTGTCAGCGGGTTGAATATTTTAAATAACTAATTCCTTAAGGAAACTCTGGCGGTTTGAAAACTCTACGGCGGTTTGATCAAAATATTCTTCGCGGCGGGTTGATTAACTCTTCGCGGCGGGTTGCTTGGCAGCGAGTTGTGTTCAGCGAGTTGCCTTAAAATTCCACCGGCGGGTTGCTTACTTCTTTGCAGCGGTTTGATAGCCTTTGGCGGCGAGTTGAGCTTCTGTCCTCAAAATTTGAAACACTTCAAACTCGGGATTCAATATCACTAAAACAAAACACGTACACATTAACCTCACCACTTTTAACGTACACTCACTAATCATTGATCGATCAAAACATATCATATCATAATAATACAAGATGTCTAGAATGCAAGAAGACATCCAGTATGCAGGTTCTGATACACGCCCACCTATGCTTGACAGAACAGACTTTGAATCTTGGCAACAACGTATTCGTCTGTACTGTCTAGGAAAGGATAATGGAGAGAATATTATGAAGTCCATTAAAGAAGGACCATTTCAGATGGGAACGGTTTCAGATGTTATTACTGGAGGAACTGAGGGTGCAGTTCAACAAGGTCCAGTACGTGCTAGAGTCCTTAACGACCTTTCAGCTGAAGAAAAAGAAAGGTATAAAGCTGACATTCGTGCAACCAATATCCTACTTCAGGGTATACCAAAGGACATCTACTCACTCATCAATCACTATACTGACGCCAAAGACATTTGGGAAAATGTGAAGATGATTCTGGAAGGTTCTGAGTTAACAAAGGATGACAGGGAATCTCAGTTATACGATGAATATGAACACTTCCGTCAAATCAAAGGAGAAGGCATTCAAGGATACTACGTTAGGTTTACGAAGCTCATTAATGACATGAGAAACATCAAGATGACCATGTCCAGGATGCAGCTTAACTCAAAATTTGTGAACAACATGTTGCCTGAGTGGAGTAGATTCATAACTGAAGTAAAACTTAACAGAGGTTTGAAAGAGTCAAACAGTGATCAGTTGTATGCCTACCTAAAGCAACATGAGGTGCATGCTAATGAGAACAGAATTATGATGGAAAGGTTCGGTCAACCAAATACTGATCCTTTGGCACTAGTGTCGGACGCCTCAGCTCAGCAGTATCCAACACAATCATCCAAGTCTCCAAACTCAACAGAACCATATCCTTCTGACAACTTTCAAATGAACTCAGGAAGTTCTTCAACAGAAAACCTGATTGAAAGTTTAACCAACTCACTTGCCCTCCTCACTCAATCGTACAAATCACATCTTCCTCAAACAAACAATCAACTGAGAGCTTCGTCAAATGCAAGGAACAAAGCTATGGTTCAAGACGGGAAAGTTGTGGTTCAAGATGTCCGTGGAAGATACAATGCGACTAATCAAGGAAGACCATTTCAAAGAAACAATGCAAGAGGAAATGGTGTGGCGGGAAATGTAGGAGCTCCGAACAGAGGAGGCATGATTAATCCTGGTCAAGTGAAACCCATCAAGTGCTACAACTGTAACGGACTAGGGCACATAGCACGTGAATGTCCAAGGCCAAAGCGACTTCAAGATTCAGACTACTTCAAGGACAAGATGCTACTAATGCAAGCCCAGGAGAATGGAGCAGTTCTGGATGAAGAACAGTCGTTGTTTCTTGCAGGGGAACAGGTTACCAACGTTGATGATGATGTGGATGATTCAACCGAGAATGATTTGGCACTCAATGTGGATCACATTTTTGAAGCTGATGAATGTGATGCATTCGACTCTGATGTTGATGAGGGTCCCACTTCACAGACCATGTTCATGGCAAGCCTCACATCTGAAGACCCAATCTACGATGAAGCCGGGCCCTCATACGACTCGAATAATCCACTTGAGGTACAAGATCATGATGCCTTTGTAGACAACCCGCCCCCGCACTCCTTGCCACACCCCCCCCCCACCCAACACTCCCCTGACCCCCCCCTCTGAACCGCCCCCCCACCTCTCTCCCTCCACCACCACACCTCCCCCCACCCCGCCTCCGCCCCCCCCCACCCCACACACCACACCTTCAATCCCTCTCGCCGCCACTCCCACCGCCCGCCCTCCCTCAACCCTCCACGCCTTACCCACTACACACCACCCTCCCCACCCTACCCCCCCTTTCCAACCACGCCCCCAACCACCTATCGTCCCCCCCCCGCCCCCCCCCCCCCCCCCCCCCCCCCCACACGCACCCCAAACTGACCACCCCACACACCACCACCCTCTCCATCACCCCCCCACCCCCACCCCCGCAATCCAACTTCCTCCCCCACACCCTCTCTCCCCCCCCCCCTACCCATCACACATCCCCCTCCAACCCCACCCCTCTCACCCCCCATCCCCACCGCCCCCCCCCAACCGCCACACTCCATCTCCCCCCCCCTTTCTCTCCAACTCCCCCCCCCCCACAACCCCGCCCCCCTCCCCGGCGCCCCTTATCCCCGTCCGACCCCCCCTCACTCCCCCCCGCCCCACCCCCTCCCGCTCCCATCACCCCAACCGCCCCCCCCCCCCCCCCTCCCCCCCCCCTCCAGCCCCACACCCCCACCACTTCACCATCTTCTACCTATCTCCATTCCACCCTAGCGACCCCTCGCCACTCGCCACATCCTCACATTATGCTGCACCGCATACTCAATCATAATGCTACACAGCCCAATCCCCATCTCCCTTACCTGCTAACAGACCAAAGCGTACTCATCATGTCGTAAACCGAACAGCATATTGTAACTTCTTACAATCACTATAATTGCGACCGCGTCTTCAAATGTATCATAACGCGAGAGCGAGCGAGTAAACATCACGTCTGTACGCCGCTAGCTGTATCACACCGCTAGTGATAGTCTCGCGCGAATTCTTGTTTTCACACTTACGATTCAAATACACACCGTTTGCATTTACCCCTTTTGCGCGTGTGCGCGCAGTGAAATTCACTACTCGCGCGCACTGTATATTTATCTGATGCACACACACACGTCATGTCCATATAGCATATTAAACCACTTGAAGGCACATATGAATCTCTCTACTGCGCAAGTTTATGTCTAAGCCTTATCTAATCCAAATGTATGACAAACACATCATCCATTTGAGAAAGTACTGATGCCACGTTAAAACAAAGAATAAAAAAGAAAGTATAATTAAGAAATAAATGAAAAAAAGAAAAAAGAAAAAAGACATACCATAAAACAAATAAAAAACCCTAGTCACCAAAGTCAAACCACATAACCACCTACCCCCTAACCAAACCCCAACCCCCACCACCAAAAAAATTATCGTCCATACCTCCCAACTCCCTCTCACAACCCCCCCCCTCCCCACTCCGTCCCCCTACCCCCCCCACCCCCCCCACCCCTACATCTCTACCAACCCACCCATCCCATCCAGCCCCGCCGCATCCCCAGCCCCGGCTCATCGCCTCCACCGACTCCCTCCTCACCTACACCCCTGCCCTCTCCCCCCCTCACCCCACCCTAACCCTTCACAACATCGCGCACACACTCCCCCTCCCCTCCCCTCGCCACCTCACCACACTCCAGCTCATCCCCCACGCTGCCCCACCCCCCACCCCCCCCCACCTCAACCCCCGTCATCCTCCCACCCCTCCACCTTCAACCAAACCCGACCCTCCCCCCGTTCGCCCACTCACCATCTCTCGTCTTACCCCCCCGCCCTCCCCACCCACCCCCATCCCCCCCTACCCCACACCTCCCCCCACATCCTGCTTCGCCACCCCCACTCCCCCCCCCTCACTCTCCCACACTCCCAGCACCCATCTCACCCACCCTCACCCCGACCACACAACCCGCATCGCTAGACCCCTTCCCTCCCCCCTCCCCGAACCACCCCACCACCCCCCCCCCCACTTCGCCATCCCAACCGCGTCCACCTCTCCACCCTCACCCCAGCACCACACCCGCACCCACCCCCCCTCCATCCCCCCAACCCCTCCCCCCTGCCCTCAACCCACACCATCACCCCCACACCCCCCACCTACCCCCCCCACGACCTCCCCCCCCCCCCCCCCCCCGTCGCCCCAATACCCCCCACCCCTGTCCTCATCCCCCTCTGTCACGCCACCCACCCCCTCCCCCTTCTTAACAACCCACACGCTCCCCCCCCCCCCACACAGCTCCCACGGGCCCCTCCCCAACCCCCCCCCCCCGACCAGAACCCGCACACCCCTCCCCTGACCCCCCCCACCCCACCCAAGCTAAACGCCGCCATAACACCCCTCCCACCCCGCACCCCATCTACCCCCCTGCCTCCACCCCCGTCCCTTCCCCTCCAACCCCTAACTCCCGCTACCCCACCACCAGAGAATACTCCATCCCCACCCCCATCACCCATACTACGCACCCCTACCCCCCCCCACTCCCACCTAGCTCCCCCACCCCTTGCCCCCTCCCACCCCCCTTTCACCCCATCCACCTCACCACCCCCATCCCATCCCCCCCCACACGACTACCCCACTACACTCACCGCCGTCCTCACCACTCTGCCCTCATGCCTATCACCCCGCCCCCCCTAGATCCGTCCCACCCCACATCCCCCCATCTCACCGCACCCCTCCACCCTCAATGCCACCCCTCTTCCCTCCCACAACCCACCCTTCCCCCCTTATACTGCTCAACTACACCCCTTCACACCCCGCCGTAACCCACCCACCACCTCCGAACGAACTCCGTCCCGCTCGCACCGGCCACCGCCCTCCACTGCCATCTCGATTCCCCCCACGCCCATGCTTACTCCTTCCTCCCCCCCCCTTCTCACCCCCCCCCCTTCGCTCCACCCCCCTCATTCCCGCTCTCTGCCCCCAACCGCTCACTCCCAACTACCCCCCCCTTACACTATTCCACCCACGAACTCTCAACCCCTACGCACCCCACACCACACGCCCTCAACCACCCTGCCCCACCCCCCCCCCACCCCCTCAGTCCCATCGCACGCACCCCCCCCCCCCCCCCCTTACTCCCTCCTCACCAAAACCCCTCTATCCACCCACACGCAACATCCCCCCCTAACTCCCCTACATCTCAGCCCCCCCCCTTCTCCTACAACACCTCATCACCTCCCCCCCCCCCTCCCACTTCACATCTTTTGCACAACTCTTCCCACACTGACCCCTACTAACCCCCTACCCCCAAACAAACCCCTCCCCCACCCCCCTTACGACTCCCCCCTTCACACCCCACCCCTCTCCCCTCTGAAAATAGCTCCCTCCCCCCCCTATCTCCTACCCTAAGCCCACACAACCCCCACCCCCCGATCCCCGCCCCCCGTCACACCCCCCGCCCCGCCTTGCCCCCCCCCCCCCCACCCCCACCCACCCCACCTCCCACCCCCTACCCGTTCCACGCTCACCTCTCACCCTCTACTCCCCTCCCCCTTACCCCACTCCCCCCCGACCAACCCTCCTCCAGCCCGATCAACCCCAAAGCTATAATCCCCCCCACCCCCCCGCCCCCATCACCCCACGACCACCCCCCTAGCCCTCCAACACTGCCCCACCTCCCAGACTCCCCAACCCACAATCCCCGCCCATACCTCCCCCCCGCCTCGTGCTCCACCCCCGCCACCCCCCCCCCCCCACATCCCCCCCAGTTCGCCTTCTCCCGCCCCCCCCCTCTCAACCTCATAACCCACCGTCTCTCCAACCCTCCCCCCCACCAGTCACCGCTCCCCCCCCCTCCCCCCCCCCCAATATCCCCCCCCCGACCATCCGCCCCCATAGCACCGCCCCACATGCATCACCACCATCCCCCCCCCCCCCCGCTCACCCCGCCTTCTCCCACAACCTTTCCCCCCCCACCCCCCTCCCTCCCCTCGATTCCTCCCCTCCCCACTCTCCCCCCTTCTCCCCCGCCACCCCACCATCCCCACTCGACCCCATCCCCCCCTCCTGCATGATACCCCACCCCCAATCAACCCCCCCCTCCCCTACCGCCCACCCAATAACCAACACCAACCCCCTCGCCACCGCCCCCCCGGCCCAACACCCCCCGCTCATCGAACCCCTCCTCCCCCCACATACTTTCCCCCCACCCCCCACCACCCTCCCCTTATCTCCCCCCCCCGACAACCCCCCGCTCAATCATCCCCATCCGCACTCCCTACTCCACCCCATCCCCTACCTCCCCCCCCACCTGCCTCCCTAACTCCACACCCCCTCCCCGCTCACCCACCCCACGTCTCCCCACTCCGGATTTTCTCCCTAGATCCCCCCCCCCCTCCCACCTCTCCAACCCCCCCCACCGTTCCAACACAGCACAATCCACCACACACCTCACATTACTCACCGCCCTCCCCCCCCCCCACCACCCCCCCGCCTCCCTCACCCCCCGCCGCCTCTCCCCCCACACTTCCCCCCCCACCTCCCACTACGCCCCGACATCTCCCCCCGCCGCATCGCCCTCCCGCACCTCCACCTCCCCACCCCCTCACCACCCCCACCCCCACCCTGTGACGCACTCTCCCCCCCCTCCACCTCTTCCCTTCCCCTACCCCCCTTCCCCCCCTCTCCCCCCTTAACCCACCACTCCCCCACCACCCCCACCCCCCCTCTCCCCCCATAGCCCCACCCCCCCGTCGCCCCCCCCTTCTCCGCCTTCTCTTCCACACCACCACACCCCCCCACCCCCCCCCACCACTCCCCCCCGCCCCCACCGCCTCACCAACATGAACCCACCTTACCCCCCCCCCCAAGCCCCCCCCACTCCCCCCTCCCCCAATTACTACCATAGACTCAACTTCCCACCTTCTCTACCTGCCGCCCCCACCCTCTAACGCCCTCACACCTGCCAACCCCCCTTGCACCCGCCCCCACCCTCTCCCACCCCCCCATCCAAATTACCCCCCCCTGCCCCACACCCACCTACTCCCCCCCCACTCCCCTCACTAACACCCCTCTCTCTGTCCCGCCCGGCAACGCCCGAACCCCCCCTACCATCAACACACACTCAACCCCCCTCCCCCCTACTCACTCCCCCTTCGCTCCTACCTTCAAACGCCCCCCCCCCGCCCCATCCCCCACTCTCCCTTCACCCCTTTCCCTCCCCCAGTCCGACACTCGCATGCATCCCAACGCCTCCCCGCCAAGAATATGCCCCCCCGCAGCTTCTCTCCTCTCCCTTCCCCCTACACTCCTCCTCTCCACCCACCGCCCCGACTGCCTCACCACCAACCCTTCTGTTTGAATGACCGCTTGAAAACCAAATCTCCTCCCCTCACAACCCCCCAATAGACCAACTTCCCCCCCATCTGCCTCCCCCTTCACCCTCCCCCCCCCGCCCCCACGCCACTCCACCGCTCCACACCGCCCCCCTCACCCCCCCCTCCCCCCCACCCCCCCTCCTACCACACCACTCCCTCCTCCACGCACACCCCCTCCCCACTCACCCCCCCCCCTCATCCCACCCCACCCCCCCACCTACCTCCCTCCCCCCTCGCCCCCCCCAGCGCCGACCCCCACTTCTACACCCTCCCTCCCTCCACCGCCCCCTCCCATACTCCCCACCACGCGCCCTCTCACCCTCCCACCCTACCCCCAATCCCCACCTTCCTCCCTCCCCTCCTAGCCCGCCCTTACGGCTACCAACCTTCATCCACTCCCTCCCTAACCCCCCCCACCCCCCTACCCCCGCCCCCCAACACCCCCCCCTTCAACCCCCCCGTTTATCCTAGCCCATCCCCCACACGCCTCCCTACATCGCAATCCCCTCGATTCTCTCTTACACCCCCCTTCCCACCTACTCCATCGATCTTCACCCCCCTGCCCTCACTACCCACCTGCCATCTCCCACCCCCCCCCCACTCCTCGCAGCAACCCCCAACACCCCCCTACCCTCCCCCTACATAACCGCCTTATCGCCACCAGGACCCCTCTCCCCTCATGACTACACCCCCCTTGAACCGCCTTCACCCGTACGCTCTATAACACACCCCCACCACTTTCCACAAACCCCACCCACTTACTCCCCCTATCCCCCACACAGCCCGCTCTTCTAACTCCTACTACCCACTTCATCTACCACCCTCTAATACACTCTCCCCAGCCCCTCGCCCGCCCCTCACAACATCCCCACCACCTATCCCCTACCCCCCGCCCCGCCTCAACCACGCACACCCCCCCCCCCACGCCCCCCCACCACCTCTCTACACCCCCCCGCCTCTAACTATCACCTTCAAATAAACCCACCTCCCACCCCTACCTGCATAACTACCTTCAAACGTCTCCCCTCCACCCTCCCCACTCCCGAACCCCTCCCCACCACCCCACCTCCCCCCCCCCACCCCGCTTCCATCCCTCCACCAAGACCCCCTCGTCCCCCCCCCTCCCTCCGCAACCCCAACCCCCCTACCAGATCCCCATCCCTCCCTATACTCCAACTTCCCACGTAAAGCCCCCCCTTCCCAGCATCCGCCGCTCTCTCTATCAGAAATAGCACCTCCCCACTCTCCCACAACAACACCCCTCCCCCCCCCGCGACAGCCCCACAAGCGTCGTCCCGCTCCCCCCACCCCCCTCCAACCCCTCGGATCCCGCAGCTGTCCTACTTCCCCCCCACACACACATCCAAACCCCTCCTCCACTTCCACAACACCCCCTCGCTAGCCTCGGTCCCGTTCCCTTTTACCGCCCCCCACCCTCTAACAGCTAACTACCTCAACACCCCACCCCCCTCTCCAATACCCCCTCACTCCCCCCACCCTTCCTCCCCCCCGTCCCACTCCCTCACGTAACGCCACACTCCCCCTTCCCCCCCCCGACCCTACCCCGCCTCTCCCACACAAACCCACAGCCACCCCGGCCCCATCCCCACCCCCCCCACTCCTGCCCCCCCCCTCTGTTCCCCTACCCCCACCTCACCCCCCGCACTTACCCCACACCCACCTCCCCAAACCACAAAACCACACCTCACTTCAGATATAAGCACCTACTCTACCACCACCCCTCCCATTACCCACTAACCCACACACTCCCACTACCTCCCCACCCTTGCCACTACCACCCCCGCCCTCACCCCTAGCCTCTCCCCCTCCCCCAGCCCCCATCCTCAACCCCGTCACTCCCCCCGCACCTCAACCACCCCACCGACGCACCCCCCCATCCTCCCCCCAGACACGCAATTCCCACAGCCCCGCACCCCTACCACCCTCCACCGCTCCGACCCCTCTACCCAGCCCGCCCTACCACCCGCCCCCCCCCATCCCCCCCCCCCACAACTTCCCCACCCCAACCTACCCACCCACTCCCCCCCCCCCTCATCCCAACCCCTCCCCCAGCCACCCCCCACCCTACCCTCTCCATTCCCGACTCCACTCCACACCGATATCCAGCCCCACCCCCACACTCCCCCCAACAAACCCCCTATCCCACTCCACCCCCCATCCCCCCCCCCACTCTCCACCCCCCCCTTTCCCCCTCGCCTCAGCACACCCCTCCCACACTTTCCCTCACCCAGACCCCCCACCTCCTCAACCTTCCACCACCACCCCCCCACCCACTACCCTACTCTCTCACCCCCCCCCCTTACGCATATTACCCCCCCCCTCTAATCAACCCACCCACTCCCTCTCCCTCCCCCCCCCGCCCCTCCAAACTAGCCCCCCACCTACCCCTATCCCCACCAGCACCCCCCACCCTGCACCCCAATCACCCCCCCCCCCCATCCCTGCCCCACCAAAACCGACCCCCTTCCCCACATTTCCCCCCCGTGCCAACGGCTCCCTACCACCTCGCAACGCACGCCCAACGCCCCTCCACCTCCCCGCCCTTCACCCCGACCTCTTCCCCCCTGCGCCTCCCCAACAAGACTCAGCCCTCCACATCCGAACCACAATCCACCTCCCCCACAAACATCCCCCTCCATCATCCCAACTGTCCCCACTCGCCCTCCTCCTACTCTTACCCACTATACCTTCCCACCAGACCCCAGCACCCCTCCCTCCTAAAACCCCAACCCAACCCCTCACACCCCTCGCCACCCCCACCCTTCCACACCTCAATATCCCAAACGCCACCCCCCACCCCCCCCACCCCACTCCTTCCCCTCCAACGCCCGACCGGATCCCCTCCCCCTCTCCTAACCCAACACCCTTCAGCCCCCCTCCCTCACTCCATCCTCACCCTCCCTCTCCCCCCCCACCCTTTCCTCCCTCCTCTTCTCCCACCACCCTCAAACGATCCCCCCAACCCCCCGCCTACACACCCTCTCCCCCCCCTCCAACCCCCCAACCCCCCCCCCCCTCTTCCCCCAGCCAGCCCCCCGCTCACACCCCCCAACAACTCCCCACCGTCTTTCCCTCACCCCCCACCCACCCACAACCACTGCCCCTCACCCTCCTCCCCTCGCCCCCCCACCGAACACTCGACTCCGAAACTCCACCACTTTCCCCCCCACCCTCTCCCTCACTCTACCACCCCACAGCCTCACCATAGCTCCGCTACCCCGAGCTCCCCACCCCAACCCTCCCCCTCATCCCACCAATGACCCCCCCTCGCCGCGCTTTAACACGCCCCAAACCCCCCATCTCCTCCCCCACCCTGCTCCCCCACCCCCCCCACTACCACCACCTATTCCCTGCCCCCCCCCCCCATCCCCTCCACACCCCCTCTCCTCCCCACCCTACCCCCCACCATCTTATCCCAACCCCTACACCCCTCCGCCCGCAACCACCTTGCTATCCCCACACCCACCCCGCCGAACCAACCGCACAGCTCCATCACCCCCCATCCCCCCCCCACACCCCCCCCTTCCACCAGGTAACCCCACCCCCCAAACTAACTCACCCTCAAACTCCTCTCTCCCTCCACTTTCACACATCCCCCCATCCAACACACCCCACCCACGTCCCTCCCCAAACCTCCGGCCGTCCCCCACCGCTCACCCTCTCCAACTCAAAAACCACCCCTCCCCCCCCCCGCCCCCACCACCCACTACCCTATAACCACCACCCTCACCCCCGACAACGTCACACCCCCCCCTCTGGTCCCGCCCCTACCCCTTTCCCCAACCCCCCCCTCAAGTATAGCCAAACCACTAGAACATACCATTCCCCCTCCCACCCCCCCCTCTGCCCTCCCCTATATACCACAAGCCCCACCCCCCCATCAACCCCATTTCCCAACCCTCACCGACGCCCCCCCTCCCACTCCCCCACTCCCATACCCACATCCCCCACCCCTGCTAGCCCCACCCCCTCCCACTCCTACTGCCCACACGCACTGCGCACCCTCCCCATCCCACCTCATTGCACCCGCCCGCCCCCACCCCCCCCCACACCGCCCCACATCCCCTCAACCCCCTCTACACCTCCTCCCCCCCACTGCCCTCCTCGCCCCCCGCCGACTGGTTGTTACCTCCGACTTGAGCACTTCCCCCCCACGCCCCACCTTCCAACCCCCCACTCCTCCCCACCTACGGCACCACTCCTCCCCCCGCTTCCTCCGACCCCCCCCAGTGCCACCCGCGCACCACCCCCACCCTGTCAAAAACATGCAACTCGCCCTTTCACACTCGCTTCTCCCCTCCCCACCCCCCCCCCTCATAACCCCCCCCCTTTCACCCCTCTCTCAGCTCTACTCCCCCTCCCCCACTCCCGCCGCACCCCCCCCCAAACCAAACCCCTCCCACGTAGAACCCCAACCCCCATCCTTGCCCCCTCCTCTCCCCCCACCCGCCCCCAACAACACACCTCCCCCCCCCCCCTCCCCTCCTTCCTCCCCCGCCCCCTCTCGCCACCCCTCAAGCCCTCCCCCCCCACCCTCAGCCCGAAAATTACTCAAGCCCCACCCAATCCACACCATATACCCCACCCCCTACCCACCACCCCCCTCCCTCACGCCCACTCCCGCCACCTCCCAAACGTCGTGTTACACCACCGCTCGGACTCCCACCCCACCCCCCCGCCACAGCAAACCCCACTCCTCCCCGTCTACGTCTCTACCCCATCTGCCACCTCCCCCTCCCGATCCCCACCCTCACCCTCCATTCAACACCCCCCAACACCCCCCCCCCTCCCTCCCCCCCCTACCGTGTCCCCTTGACCCTTAAACCCTACGCCACCTGCCCACTGACCTAAAACCCAGGCACCCTCCAATCCCTACCTCCCCCTCCATCGCCCCTCAACCCCGCCACGCACATCCCTCGTCCAATTACCTCCCTCCCACTCCTCCCCCCGCACCCGTCCACCTCCCCCCACCCTCCTCGCCCCACCAACTCCCCCCCCCCCCCTCAACACCTTCTACCCTCCCCAATCCTACCCCTTCTCTCCACCGCCCTCAACTCCCCCTAACCAACACATTCCAACCCACTAGAACCCGCCCGAGCCACCCCCTTCACCTCCCCCCCGCCTACTCACCAATCTCCATCCCCTTCCACGACTTCCCCACCCCCCCCCAACCCCCCCAAATCAACCCCGATCATCCTCGCCTGTCCCTCGCCACCCCCTCCGAAAAATGCATCCACTACCCCCCCTCTCTGTACCTTCTCCCCCACAACTCCCCCCCCCTCAATTCCCACCCCCCACTCCCCCCCCCCTCCCCGCCTCACCACCCCCCCCATCACCCCTCGCTCGCCCCCCCCAACCCACCACCCCTCTCCCTACTCCTGACCTTACTCACCTCTCCTCAACAACGACGCCCGTGCATCACCTCCCCACTAAACCACATTCCCATACTCCACAACTGCGTTCTCACCTCCCCCGCGTCTCTCACCCTTTCACGCCGCGATCCCCCTCAACCCTTCCCTTCCACCTTAGCGCCCCTCTCCCGATCCTCACCGTTCCTCCATCTCACATCTCCACTCACGCGCAACTGGCTCCATTGGCCAATCCTACATCCGTCCTTCCTATACTCCCCACCGCCCAACTCCCCACTTTCGCAACTCTTCACAATAGTCGCACACCACACTCCCTCCTTCCACTCTCCCCACCTCCCTTATTCATCCTCCCACCACCTCGCTGAGAGTCCCTCACCCCGCCCCCCGACCCCCACGCCTCCTGCCCGACCAGTAGCCCCTGTTCCCATCCATCTTCCACCCGCCCAAAAACCCCTCTTCCCTCAGCGTTTGTCCTCCCGCCCCAAACCCCACCCCACCCCCCGTCACTCTCCTGATCCCCTTCCACTTCCCCGATCCCATAACCCCTCCCACCTCGTATCCCACTGCCTCTCACTCTCCCTGTCTCCCCCCACCTCCCACACTGTACAACTCCACCTACTCCCACAGTCCCCCCTCCTCCCCCTCCCCTCCCCAGACCTTTCCTCGCATCTCTCTCTCAAAACCCCCCCCATCCCATCAACAGGTCTTCTCCCCTCCCCGACCAAATACCCCCTTCCCCTTACCCCCCACCACTCCATCCCCCGATCCCTCTCCCAACTACCCCCCCCCCTCCCACCCACACCCCACCTACCGACCCCACCCGCACCCTCCCCACCCCCCCCGCCCTACCCCTCTATTCTCCCCAGACCCCTCCCACTGCATAGAGCCCTACCTCTACTACCCCTCACCGGCCCCCCATACCCCCCTAGCTCTTCGCCTCCCCGCCGCTCCTACCTCCGACACCAACCCCCACTACCCCTCCTTGCGCCTTCCCCCCCCTCGGCTCCCCACGCTACCAACCCTCCTCCCCACTCACCCCACCCCACTCCCCCTCCTGGACACTTTCACTGCAGCGCTACACGTCCCCCAAATCCCACCGCCTGACTCTCGCCCTTTCCCCGCAATCCTATTCATCCCCCCAGCAGCCCCCCCCCCCTCGTACGGCCTTACTCACCACCCAACGGCCTTACCGCTCAACCCCCACCTCCCCCCACCTACTACCCCCCACTGTCCAACCCACCCACCCCTTCCCCCGCCACAAGTCTCCCCCCCCCTTACCCTCCTCCTACTGACATCACACCCACCCCCGCACAATCCGCTCACGCCTTAACACCACTCCACCCGCTCGCCACCCCCTACTGAACACACACCTTCACCATCCACCTTCTATCTTCGCCGTCTCGTTCTCCTCAGCCCACCAGAATATCTCCCCTCCATGCACAGCCCTGCCACTGGACCCACCAGCTCCCCAACCCCGCCCGCCACCACACCCCCCCCCTCCCCTTACCGGGCGCCCTCTCTCCATCTACCCTACCACCCCCAGATAGCCCTCACCGCTAGTTAGTCACATCCCCCCGCAACCTCCTTACCTTACTCAACTCCCACATCCACCCCCCCCCTCCCCGTATCCCTCCGCAGCCCCCGACATCACTCCTCCCACCTCCTACAAACAACCTCGACCCCACTTACCTCCAATAAACCTCTTCAACCCCACCCCCCGACCCCTCCTCCTTATCCCAACTCTACACCCTCACATATGCTACTTCAAGCCGCATCCCGCTCCTCCACCCTCCTCGTCACCCCCCCACTCCCCCACACTACCCCCCCCTCTTTGTCCCCCCCCGCCACCTACCTACCCACTCTCCTATCCTCCCCAAGAATCTTCTCCCCACCTCCACCCATCCTACCTATCACACACACGACTCCATGTCGCAACCTCTTCACCCTCCCCCCACACAACGCCCACACCCCCACAACTCCATTACAAATCCCGACCCACCCCCCTCGCCCATCTCCCCCCCCACCCCGCTCCCCCAAGCAGCCCCTCACCCACCCTACCGCCCTCTCTCCCAACCCGAGCCTCCCTCTCAGTCACCTCTGTCCCTGCCCCCATACCCACCCGCCTCCCACCCCTCCCCCCCCCACCCCTGCCCCACCCAACCGCCCCCCCTGCACCTTCGCCCCCCCCCCCCCCACCCCGCCCGCCCCACCCCTCATCAGCACCACCCTCAGCCTCGCTTCCACCCCTGATATTACACCAACTGATCCTTCCTCATACACTCCAGCCACACCCACCCCGCACATTCCCACACACTCTGCCACCCAACGCCCAACCTCCCCTTCATCCTCACCCCCCACCTTTCCAACCCTACAATCACCCCTCCCCCCTGCACATCCCTCCACCCCAGCCCCCCCCCATGCCCCGACTCTACCCCACTACCGAACTCCGCAGTCAATCCGCGACCCTACCCCCGGGGCCACCCACACCCTCCACTACCCCCTTTTTTCCCCCCCTCTCCACCGCCCTCCCCCAAACCCCCCCCCCCCCCACCCTCCCATCCACTACCACTCCCACCGCCCCTCCCATCCGAACCCCCTCACCAAACTCCTACCCCACAGCCACCACTCCCCACCCCCCACTACTTTGATCCGCCGCAGTCCCACAACCACCTCTAACCCCCCCCCCACCACGTCCCTGACACCCTACTCCCGACTCCACCCACCCCACACCCAACAGCTACTCCCTAACTCTCGCCCCCCACCCCCCTCACACTCCCCCCCAACTTCAGAGTCCACCCACCTCGCCCAACCTCGCTC
Source organism: Tanacetum coccineum (assembly GCA_026074375.1). Classification (NCBI taxonomy): domain Eukaryota; kingdom Viridiplantae; phylum Streptophyta; class Magnoliopsida; order Asterales; family Asteraceae; genus Tanacetum; species Tanacetum coccineum. The sequence goes on along the minus strand of BQNB010101616.1, from coordinate 3,584 downwards.
CATCTCCCGTACACAGCCTACCTTCCTCCCCCACCTCTCCCCGACCGTCTACAGTCCCCAACCCCTCTTACCCCTCGTACACCACCCCTCCCCCCCACATCAATCTACTCCCCTAGAATCACCACATCCCCCCACTACCCACCACCTCCTCCCCCGCCTGCTCCACCAACCTCGCACCTACCCCATGCCCAGAACGCCTTGTCCAAACCCCCCCCTCTAAACCCCACCGCCCCCTCGACCCACGCCTCCCCCTTTTAACCCGACCCCCCCCCCCCACCCCCATGCCGGCCACGCCGACCACACACGTCACAACCTGGCCCCACCCTTTCTTCCCCTTCCCCCCCTACTCGTGCTCCTCCACCCTCACTCCCCCCTACCCGCCCCCCCGACCCACCCCCTTCACCCTCCCGTCCCCCTACTCCACCCTACTGCACCCCACACCCCAGTCGCCAGCACTACCACATCCTCCTCCCCTTGCTCCTTCCCCCCCCACTCCCAGTCTCTCCCAACACAGCCCCCCTTCCACCCCCGACCTAGTTCATTAGCCTCTTTCACCTTCGATCCCCTCCCCCCCCCCCACCACAGCACTCCTCATCCCCCCTATCCACACACCCAACACTATCAATCCGCCCCCCTCATCTCCACCTTCTCCCCCCACCGACCACCCTCCCCCCTCCCACCCACCCGCCCCACGCTTCGCCCCACGGCCCAACCCCACCATTGCCCCTCCACCCCGCCTTCCCCCCCCTCCCCCCCCTCCCAACCCCCCATCTCCTACCACCCTCTGTCCTCATCGCGCGCCGACCTACACCCGCCCACCACCACGATCCCCCATCACCCCACTACGACCCCTCCCCCACCCCCCACCTCCCCAACACTAAAGCCCCTACCCTTTGCCCTTCTCCCCCCTCCCAAGCCCTCCCCCACATCCCTTGCTACACCAACACTCCCTGTCCCCTCTACCCCCCACCCCAGCGACCCCACCTCCATGCTAGCAATACCCCATCCCCACCCCTAGGTTACTCTCAGATCTGCAGCCTCCCCCGTGCTTCCCATCAACGGCCAGCCCTCCTATCCAACCTCACTCTACTTCCCCGACCCACCGCGTTCCCCCCCACCTCTCAACCCGCATTCCCACCTCCCAACCCGCCTATACCCATCGCCCTCCTGTACCCTCCGCCCTCTCTCCCCCAAATTCCCCGTTCGATGTCGTGAAACCATCCCAGTCCATCACCAGCTAATTTTCTCCCTAGCTCGTGCCACACCTCGCTGTTGCAAATAATCCCCACTCCCCCACACCCCAATCGCATTCCACCCTCTAACCCATCCCACATCCTCTGCTCAATCCCCGGCCCTTTCCCCTCCCACCCCCGCCCCCCCCCCCCCAACCCCTCCCCCAACCAGCACCTCCAACCCCGCCCCCACCCGACGCCCAAGCCCCCTCGATCCACTTACCCCCCACCCCACCAACCCCCCCCTTTCTCCCGTCAACTTCGCTTCGCTTTTGCCGTGCTCCACTGACTGTTCCACAAACCCCCCCCCCTCCACTCAGCTAGAGTCACCCCCCACCCTGCTCCCCCCCCGCACTAGCGTCCCCCTGCTCCACCCTCTCTCTAGCTTCGTGAACCACCACAACCCCCCCCTCCCCCCCCTCCCCCCTTGTCTCTCTGGCCTGCCTCGATCTCCTACCTCCCATAACCGGCCAACCTCCTCGCGTGATAATGCTTCACCCGGCCCTCCCCCGCCCGCGTGATACAACCCGCGCTCACCCGCGATCTCACGGTGGCCGCGGCGCCCTGCTGTTCCAGCCGCGCCCTCACCTTGCCCCATCCCGCCATACCTCTTACCACCTTGACCCCACCGCTCCCCAACAACCATGCCTCCAACATCCGTCCTCATACCCGTCTCCCCAGCCCCAACCTGACCATCCCCAACCAGCCCCAAATCAATACTCTCCCGCCCCCCTCCCCTTCCAACCCCCCCCCCCTCCCCCCCTCCTGAACACCCGGTAGTCCTCCCCTACTATCCCCTCTCCACCATCCGACACTTCGCCCCCGCCCCTACCCAAAACGCCAGTGGCCCCCAAGACCCTTTGCCCGGATACCTATTTTCAACCACGTCAGCCCAGTGATGTTTCCGATCCCCCAGTCCCTACGAGCTCGAGAGCCTACACGACCTTTCCGCAGACGCAACCGAAGAGGACCAAACAGCAGCCCTTCTGATCGCCCCAAAATCCTACTTCAAGGACTACACAGACAACTACCACTCTCAAATCACAATACTGACGCGCCAGACATTTAGTAAAATTTAGAAGAAGATCTGGAAGGTGTCTTAGTAACAAAGGATTACCGGGACATCTCATTTAAACGATAGAAATATTAATGAACACTTCCGTCAAATCAAAGGAGAAGGCATTCAAGGATACTACGTTAGGTTTACGAAGCTCATTAATGACATGAGAAACATCAAGATGACCATGTCCAGGATGCAGCTTAACTCAAAATTTGTGAACAACATGTTGCCTGAGTGGAGTAGATTCATAACTGAAGTAAAACTTAACAGAGGTTTGAAAGAGTCAAACAGTGATCAGTTGTATGCCTACCTAAAGCAACATGAGGTGCATGCTAATGAGAACAGAATTATGATGGAAAGGTTCGGTCAACCAAATACTGATCCTTTGGCACTAGTGTCGGACGCCTCAACTCAGCAGTATCCAACACAATCATCCAAGTCTCCAAACTCAACAGAACCATGTCCTTCTGACAACTTTCAAATGAACTCAGGAAGTTCTTCAACAGAAAACCTGATTGAAAGTTTAACCAACTCACTTGCCCTCCTCACTTAATCATACAAATCACATCTTCCTCAAACAAACAATCAACTTAGAGCGTCGTCTAATGCAAGGAACAAAGCTATGGTTCAAGACGGGAAAGTTGTGGTTCAAGATGTCCGTGGAAGATATAATGCGAATAATCAAGGAAGACCATTTCAGAGAAACAATGCAAGAGGTCAGAACAGAGGAGGCATTATTAATCCTGGTCAAGCGAAACCCATCAAGTGCTACAACTGTAACGGACTAGGGCACATAGCACGAGAATGTCCAAGGCCAAAGCGTCTTCAAGATTCAGACTATTTCAAGGACAAGATGCTACTAATGCAAGCCCAGGAGAGTGGTGTAGTTCTGGATGAAGAACAATCATTGTTTCTTGCAGGAGAACAGGTTACCGACGTTGATGATGATGTAGATGATTCACCCAAGAATGATTTGGCACTCAATGTGGACCACGTCTTTGAAGCTGATGAATATGATGCATTCGACTTTAATGTTGACGAGGGTCTCATCACATAGACCATGTTCATGACAAATCTCACAACGGAAGATCGAATCTACGATGAAGCCGGGACATCATATGACTAAAATACTCCTTCTGAGGTACATGATCATGATACCTTTGTAAATCATTTAGATAAGTATCATGAAGTACACGAGATGCAAACCGATGAATGTTAGGAATAAATCTTCTTGTAACTTAATACTGCCAACAGTACTAAAGGAGTTAGTACTGTCAGCATAAAGTTTGTAC
>BQNB010101615.1:0-24431 GCA_026074375.1 Tanacetum coccineum | reverse complement strand
TGGGTGCTCCTCCTCCTCCTCATCATCGGCCTCGATGTCTATGTCATCATCCTTTGATGACCCCTCCTCGTCATCGCCGTCATCTCCTCCATCGGCAGGATAATCGACAGGATCCTCCTAGGGGTCCTCATCGTCATCCTCCTCCGGGTTTGCCTCAGGATCGGACTCCGGGACATAGTCAGGTGACTGAGCAATGGGTGAGGCATTCTCAGCATATGGCTGATCCTCAGCAACAATCTCATCATTAACATTCTCTGGGCCTGGAACATAATCTGGCGAAGGTGGTGCCTGCTCTGGCTCCTCAGGCATCCCAGGCAGCTCAAGATACTCGTGATCATCGGCTCTCGGTGATCCTATGTCTGATAAAAATAAAATAAACAAAGACCATAATTATTCTCAAAATAATTATTTAATACTTGATTGATATAAACGCTTAATTGTTTGGTGCCCGTTTACATTGAACGCTAATTTTTAGCTTACGCGATTTTACTTAATACATGAAATTACAAGCAAACGCGTACGACACTAAAAATTAATAATAGATTTATCGACGTCGTCAATGACTTGAAAACACGAGGTGTTATAACAATCAAACCACAACACCGATATTTATAGTGGTTCGGCTACGAAGCACTTCTTCGCCCTACTCCACTCCCCGAGTATCCGACTCGAGATTTCACTATATCAACATGCTCCTTTTAGGCAGAGAAAACCATTTACACGTTGCTTACGTTGTTTTCTGACACTAAGCTAAATGTCGAGTCCTAATCTTAGCTAGAACCAATCTACCACTTCACCAATGTATTTTAAGGACTAAAATACTAACCGACACATGATCTACACAATATCAGTTTTATACACTATCCGATTATACACACAAACACAAGATCAAAAAAATAGAGGTTTGAATCTTAGAAAAAGATAGAAGAAATCAATAATCTAAAGACTTCGTTTTTTAGCAAATACGAGTGTTCTTCTCTTGCACTTGATAAAAGAAAGAAAAAGATGAGATTGGATCACTTGAAACAAGATTAAACTATGTTAGTGATCAAGAGATTTAGAGAGAGAAAGAAGGTTTTAGTGAGAGAAAGAGATTTGAAAAATTCGTGTTAAGAGGTCTGAAAAACTGTAGGGAATAGTGCAGTATTTATAGCCAGAAAATGGTAACGTCTCCTGGCGGCGGTCCTGGCAGTCCCAGATATATCTGGGGGCCATTCTGCCTATCAGGGAGCCGCCCCTAGGTAGACGCTCCTATTTTTGTCCTGTAGTGAGGAAGGTAAAATCAGGTGTAGAAAGTTCCATTTTAAGGGGAAACCAGATTTTGAATATCTATAATTTATTAAGACATTTCTTTTATAAATAAAAATATTGTGTATATTTTTATTTATGTAAAAATACTTTTGTAGAAATGTAAGTTTTAGGACAAATTTATTTTCTTGATCACTAATCATGTTTAATGATTTGTTTATACGTACCTTAAGTGATTTACGTCAAAATGGATGTTTACGATTAATAAAATGTAAACTTTTATTTTTATCGTAGACATTTTTACATTTTGTCATCTTCAAAACATAGAGAAGTCGAAAAATATAAATAACGTTTTTAGACATTATTGGTATTAACAATTTCTCTCTTTTTGATGATTAATGACATCAAATAACGTCTATTTTATAGCATAATTTATCCCATGTAATTAACCCATTTTGTATAATTATTGCAAAGAATTGTTACTTAATCGTTTGTATTTGAGAATTGCTGTAATTATGGAGTACTTGGTGAAGATTAACTAAAAGGCACGCATTCTGGAGCTTAAACGAAGAAATATAAAGATTACTGTTCTGACAACCAATACGCCGTATCTATCAAGGAAGATACGGCGTATCTATGCTTGCACTCACCAAAGACCACGAAGGAAACAAGATCCAATACGCCGTATCCAGAAAAAGGCAATACGTCGTATTCAAGCTTTATGGAAATAAAATATTCTGGAAGATATCAAACGTGGTGCCTACTCCAAGAAACCCCGATACGCCGTATCCAAGACTTTAGATACGCCTATCGACCATCATCCAGACCCTAAAATAAAAACTCAAAACGAGTTTTAAGGTGTGCTAAATCATATCTCAAACTAAACCCACAAAAGTCGATTTTCAGAGGAGAAAAAAAGAAAGAAAAAAGAAGAGGTTTGAAGCAACGCGATTAATATCCATAGGAGTCAACGTGTAATTTTCGTGTACTCTAGTAAGAGCGCTAGTCAATTTTTTTGGTATCATACGTTAACTCGGTTAGTTTACCTTGGCTAAATAATTACTTTGTTATTAAATATGACTTTGAAGGATAATACCGTACGGTATTAGCCATTATGATTAAGATCTTAATTATGGATTTTGTTTATCTCGATTTCTTAATTTATCGTTGATTTATTGATTATGTTTATCACATGATACTTGTTTATGTGCTTTAATATCGAGCCCACATCATTCGAAAGACAACTTATCCTAAGTGAAATACGGACCAAGTAATCTAGATGTCGGGATGGCTCTTCATATAGTAATTCGTATAGGTGGAACAAATAGGATCACTAATAATGTCTTGCTTGCCTTAGTTTTGTGAACAAGTTAGGCTACCATAGGTCGTGGCGTAGGACTAACAAATAACATTCTGATTCATATGACATGTAACACCCTCAAATCTGAGCATGCAGCGGAATGTTTAAATATCCGAGGGCGTTACATTTATGGATCAATAGCACAAGATCTGAGAACGACTACTAAACGTGTCGTTTGAAAAAGATACATTGGATTAACAAAATACTTGTTTGTTACATAAGCCCATGGCTTCAAATTGTTCAACAATATAAATAAAGATTTCGGTTTATAACAATTTTCCCCAAAATGTAATAAGACCCCAAATCTTAGTGTTTGACGTCTCATAAATTGACTTCTAAATGTATCAACGCACCTCGTGCCTTATGACCGAAAAACATGCTTTAAAACGTCACAAAAGTTGGTGAATTCATAGGTTTATGTAAATCAATAGTAGGACCGCAAGATTTCCAAGTGTATGATTAAGCAACAAATGCAAACATCATAAAAAGTAATTACATTTTCCTAAGCTCATGACACTGAAGCTCGACATATGTGAATGCAAATATATTTGCCAACGAGTGTCCGTGAATGATGTGTGCTACCCTGGCAACATCCAAATCCCCGAAACCCATGGAATTCGTTCGTTCCCGGTGATAGCTAGTCACCCGAACGGGGATTGTCAATCCCTAATAGATCTATCCATAACATTCGCGCCCACATAATGTAATTCCCAATCACATCTATGCAATTAAAGTTCATATATGGACATAATATGTTATGGTAACTCAGGTCAAACACGAAATCAGGTATAAATGTACACATGCGTTTAATTTCCTAAAACAAAGCATGTTCTCACCCAAGGATGTAAATCATTTAAATAATTGTAAAACATGGGGCTATGAACTCACCTGAGTGAATAGTCCTCTGGAAATTGATAATAGATATCCAAGTATGAATCACACCGTCAAATACCTAAGTAAATACGGCCAGTCTTAGTCTACAAGTTTAGGCTAAAGACTCAATGTATAAACTACAATAAATTTGCTAGTTTATATATACTGTTATCACTTGTGTGGTGGTGTACGTGTTTAATGTATTTGAAATTGTTTGATGGCTCTTGGGAAAACGGATATACTTTCTTAATAAATATACTTATTTATTAAGTCGTAAATTAAACCCGTTTAATGTCCGAATATATTAATATTCGACCGATTCTTTAAGCGTTTTATTATTTCACTTTTGATCACAATATACCTTAAGCGTCTAGAATTACAGCTTTAGTCCTAGGTTTATAAATATCAACATTTACTCACTTTAAACCCTTTAGTTTCGATAATCACATAATTAGTCCTTTAAATTTACAAAAATGTAATTTAGGACTTTATCGTACTACTGGTAAGCTAAAGTCATACTACCGTAGCATATAGTACTCCTGGAGAGAATAATATTGTCATTATACTGATACGTACTATAAGGTTACTACTGGTAGATATAGTCATTAACTGGTAGCAAATAGTTACTTCCTGTAGAATGAAAATATTGCATAAGTACTGGTAGTGACCATAATGTTACTACTGTAATGTTTATAAGTTAGTCCGTAGAACAAATTCATTGCGTTAGCTAATTTAATTTGCTTAAGCTGTTTGCTAATGATTAAGCTCGGATGAGCTAATTTTGAGCTTATTGGGCTCGTTGGCCCAACACCCATTTACTGAAATTAGTACCAAGGTCCCATTAAGTTCGCTTTAGATTTTAAAGGGTATATGGGCCGATATAAGTTTCATTAGCCTCGTAGGGTTACCTTAATAAGCTCGTAGAGCTATTACCACTTCGTGGACCTACTTTGGTCCTGTAGGCTGTTCGGCTTATGGGCCCTGCTGTGTCCGCTTAGTTTTCTTAAACATTGATTCTTTCCTACGGGTACATGTTTCATATAAGCCCTCGATAACTCATGAGAGCATTAATTATCAGTTGAGAGTCCTGTCACTAATAGGTCGTTTGGCCGGTTGGGGCCCAAACGTGACATGATTTGATCGTGAGAGTCCATTGGTTTCTATACCAAATATTAGGATTCGAAAATATCTTAGCAATTATATTTCGTTCATAGCCCCTATATACACAGTCGTGTTACCTATGCAAACAATTTGTTTAAGTCGAGTATACCTTCTAAAGCCAATGTGTCCGTGTTTTTCCATAAGAGTATACGTATGTTTTATCTCATAACGATGGTTTTCAAAACTTATTTGGTACTAAAACACGGTGTACTCGTTTCCTTATAGTTTTACCACCAACACTAGTTTGTTAAGATGTATTCATAATACCATCATGCATCCTTAATATCATTTATCATGCTGTTCTCAAGCTAGTGTCTATTCATACATTAACATTTGACCCATAACATCATTACAAAGAATACACATAAAACGATTGTCATGAGTTGAATGTCACTTACAAAGTCCTAACCTTGTTTGAGTAGTATGCGATAATTGGCAATCCATTGTTAAAACGCGATCAATAACTAAATCCTAAGCTTCAATACTTTGTAAATGCCCAACCCTAGCTCGTGTACACTTCTTAAATCTCTTGTATGCTAACCTAGATTATGTGGTTTCAATGACAATCAAGGAGGTGTTGTTTGCGGTTTTGAAACTCGAACTAAGGAAGAGAAAAAGTATAATATGATTAGGTTTGATGAGTGTAGTTTTAAAGTGTTAAGTGTTAAGTTGAGTGATATTTAACAAAGAGCTAGTTAACTCTCCTAGTTTCACAAACAACCCAAACCGAACCAAATTCATGCCCTAGGAGGTGGTTTTTGAAGTTTTCTAGTTAACTACACCTTGTTTTGTTAAACCACTCAAGTACATGTCTTAATTAGAGTATATTTGTACAAGATTTGATTAGATACTAGAAATCTTAAGGATTTGTACTAATACATGCATGTTGCCGTGACCTAAAGGGGCAAGGGAGGGTTCATTGGTTTATTATCCAATGGTAATGGTTAGTGGAGACACTTGGACACATAATAATTAACTAGGAGATTACAGGTACTTGTGAGATCATTAGGATATGTTCTAGGTGTGTTGTTGTATAACCGATCAGTAGTGGGTCACATATACAGAAATTAATTTAATTTTTTTGTTTAAGGTTTCAAAGTGGTATTGGTTTGAGTCTAGGTAAGTCTAGGTATTCCGGGTATGTCCAAATGTATTTTATTGCGAAACGTAACCCTTTACGGACCCATAAAATATAACACGCAAAGTTAATAATTAACTTCTTAATAATTATTATATAACTTGGTGGAATGGACCTTAATTATTTGATGCCGTTTACATGACGCGATTAGCTCTAAAGCAAAATTAAAAGTAAACGCGTATCGGACAAAATAAATAGTGACAATTAATAGGAGTCGTAAAATGACCTGAATTTGAGAAATGTTATAGTCTCCATCGGTTAAAAGAGCTTTGTCCTCAAAGCTTAAACTCGTAGTGGATGAGAAGTCCGGTTGTGAAGAGTTGTGAGTATTTTTGTTTGAACGAAACTTCACGTTCCCAGTGAACTCAGGCCCCGTCTAGTAGTTCCAGCGAACCTTAACAATGTATCCCGCGTCGCTTCAATCATTTGATCTCCCTTCCATGATTTTCCAACGGCTCTCCACAAACTGTAGCTTAACGTCAACAGAATTACTTCTAACGCATGTCTAAAGTTCGTCAGCTAACATTTCTCAGATTATACACCATGAATTAGGTTGAACTATGCTCAACTCTTGAGGAAGTTCCAGCCTGTAGGCAACTTTCCTAACTTTGGCTAACACCCTGAAAGGTCCAACATATCTCGGGTTCAGCTTGCCCCGCTTACCGAACCATACGACCCCTTTCCAAGGTGAGACCTTGAGCATAACCATGTCCCCAACCTCAAACTCCATCAGCTTTTGCTTCTGATCGGCATAGCTCTTTTGTCGATCCTGAGCAGCTTGCATCCTTTTCTTGATCAGGACGATCTTTTCCGTTGTTGTTCTTGGGATAAATTTCCGGACCATCAGTTGGGCTTCCCCAACATTGGCCACACACCGTGTTCACCATTTTCGACCATACAATGTTTGCCTCATAAGGGGCGGCCTTTATGCTAGCGTGATAACTATTGTTGTATGAAAACTCGCCCAATGGCAAATGTTTAACCCATCCTTTGCCAAAATCAATCACGCAAGCACGTAGCATGTCCTCGAGAGTTTGGATGGTTCTCTCGCTCTGGCCGTCAGTTTCTGGATGATACGCAGTACTCATACTATTATTCTGAGCCCAAAGCTTCTGAAATGAACTCCAGAAATTGAAGTAAATCTTCCATCACGATCACAAATAATCGAGGCAGGTTTCCCGTGTCTTGCCACTATCCTGTTCAAGTACAACCTTGCCAATTTGTCTAATGGATCATTTTCCCTTATTGGCAAGAAATGAGCAGATTTGGTAAGTCGATCCACAATCACCCAGATGGTGTCAAAACCTTGCGACGACTTAGGAAGCTTGGTGATAAAATCCATCATGATATTATCCCACTTCCATTCGGGTATCTCAGTTGTACTAGCAATCACGATGAGCCCTTTGATGATTCCGCCTGACCCCTTGCACATGTCAGGCACTTGCTAACATAGGTGGCGATGTCTGCCTTCATGTTTGGCCACCAGTATAGTTTCTTCACATCTTGGTACATCTTTTCGGAACCGGGATGGATAGAATATTTCGACTTGTGGGATTCGTGCATAATCACGGATCTTAAGTCTCCATAGCAAGGTAACCAACTCCTGCCGTGTAAACATAGTGTTCCATCGCACTTTTCCATCTTCCTTTGGGGATATATCCTTCGGATTATACCGCCTACGTCTTCATTCACGAGGTTCTCTGGTTTCTGGGCTTCGATCTGAGCTTCTAGTATTCGTTTGGGAAGATCTAAGCCAATTGTCATAACTAAGGCTCGAACCCGCAATGGCTCAATCCGTTCCTTACGTCTTAACGCATCGGCCACTACGTTTGCCTTCCCTGGATGATAATGAATGTCGCAATCGTAATCACTTAGTAATTCTAGCCAACGACGCTGCCTCATGTTAAGCTCCTTCTGATCGAGAATGTGTTGTAGGCTTTTATGGTCGGTGAACACAGTGCATCTAGTTCCGTAAAGATAGTGTCTCCATATCTTTAGAGCAAACACTACTGATCCAAGTTCTAAATCATGGGTGGTGTAGTTATTTTCGTGAAGTTTTAGTTGTCGAGAAGCATAGGCAATCACCTTCTCTCTCTGCATCAATACAGCGCCTAAACCCTTGTGGGACGCATCACAGTAGACCACAAAGTCTCGCACCTATCGGTAAAGCCAAATTGTGCACTGCACACTTCTCTTTATTAACTGAAAAACATTCTCTTCCTTTTCACCCCAGTCGAACTTGATTCCTTTCTGAGTAAGTTTCGTCATTGACTTAGCAATCTTTGAAAATCCTTCGATGAACCTTCGATAGTAACCAGCAAGACCTAAAAATTAGAGAGTAATGTGGCAACAACGTGTGTAAAAAACGGGATCAATAACCAAATCCTTGGGTAAGCTTAATACGTTGCTAAATGCCTTCAACCCTAGCTCGTGTACACTTCTTAAACGTCTTTACGCTAATAGATGTTTGTGGGTTCGAATGAGATCAAGGGAGGTGTTTGTTTGCGGTTTAAAACTTGAACTAAGGGAAGAGAGTATATATGATTATGGTTTGAGTGAGTGTGAGTTGTAAGAGTGTTAAGTGTTAAGTGTAAGTGTATATTTATAGCCAACGAGCTAGTTAACTCTCCTAGTTTCACAAACAACCCAAACTGAACCAAAATCATGCCTTAGGAGGTGGTTTTTGAAAGTTCTAGTTAACTACACATTGTTTTGTTAAACCACTCAAGTACATGCTAATTAGAGATCATTATGTATCAAGATTTGTTAGCTACTAGAAATCTTAAGGATTTGTACTATACATGCATGTTGCCGGACCTAAGGGCAAGGATGGTTCTTGGTTATTATCCAAATGTAATGGGTTAGTGAGACAATTAGAGACACATATTATTTAACTAGAGATGTACAAGTACTTTGTGAGGATCATTAGGAGATTTATCTAGGGTGTTTGTGTGTGTAACCGGCCCTTAGTGGGTCACATATACAAAATTGATTTAATTTTTGTGTTTAAGGTTTCAAAGTGGGTATTGGTTTGAGTCTAGGTAAGTCTAGGTATTTCCGGGGTATGTCCAAATGTATTTTATTGCAAAACGTAAACCCTTTTACGTGACCAATAAAAATAAAACACGCAAAGTTAATAATTATCTTCTTAATAATTTATATATTACTTGGTGGATGTGACCTAATTTAAATTGATGGCCGTTTACATTTACGCGATTTAGCTGTTAAAGCAAAATTATAAGTAAACGCTATCGGATCAAAAAAAAAATAGTTGAAAAAAACAAAGTTTTTTTGTTTTTTTAATAGGAGTCGTAAAATGACCTGAAATTAAGAAATGTTACATTGACCATAATACCGTGTTTGTACCTCTAGATAAGTAATAATGCAATAATAAGGGATGCATTATGCGATCGTTAATTGTGACAAAAATCTACGTGTCAAGTCTAGAAGAAGTACCACTAAGTCATAAGATGATAGCCACTTTGAGATAGTAATCATGCACAAACTAAACAAACCAGGTTTTTAATTGGATTAATAATGGTTAATGCAGTTTTCTTATAATTGCTCAACTCTCTTTTATCGTTCTGTTAATTTGCCTTGACTGGTTTAGTGTCTTGAGTTGATTTTGATCAACCATAAAACCCTGCAAGTCTCTCAAGCTAAACACACTTAACCATTAAATTTATGTTTTAACATAGGTTTAGCATTGGTTTAGACAGAGAATAGATAAACCAAGTATTAATAAATTGAAAGTGTTTCTCGCTCTTAGTGATCGACACCCTACTTACCACGAAACTCCCATCGATCGGGTACACTGCCCGTGAAAAGTGTTGTTTTAGGTAAAGTCGGCAAAATATAAATTTAAAACTTGAAAGCATAAATTACACCTACACGACAACACCATCAATGGGTGGCACGACTTCTACGGACTTACGGTTGATTTTATATGATTTTTCAAAGTTTCTGAAAAATTGTCGAATCAGACACGCGGTCCCCTTAAAATTAAGGCCCCCCCCAGGAATTAAGGGGGCCGCCCACCTGATACTCAGAATTACGATTTTTGTAAAAAAAAATCTGACTTTGCAAAAAGGTGTACAACTTTCTGAATTTGATACCGAACATATAACACTTATTTTAAGCATCATTTTTATCCCGAGCTAGTATAATTAGTGTATATAACATCAAAACTAATACAAGTTAATCAACAAAACACTTTTCATATTTAATCCTCCTTAATGGGTAATTTGATACATGGATCGTACTGAATTTTTAAAACTATTTGTTTTGAAAATTAGAGCGACGTGGCTCTTTTTTTTTTTGAACGTCGACTTTTATTAAGAAAAACTAGCAAGGAGCTAGAAATTACAAAGAAATAAGAGACGGGTTTTTATACCAATCGTCCCAGCTAAACAAAGTATTGCATCTATACCGACACCAATAATAAGAACTACAAATAATCTCATCAAAAAACGTCTCCTTAGATTTGGGCTTGGCCTCGAACATCTTCTTATTACGAAAATTCCATAGAAGCCACCACATCACAAAATAAATACCTTGGAACATGCTTTTATTCTTATATTCACTTAAGGTATGAACAAACAAATCATTAAGCATGATTAGTGATCAAGAAAATATTTTTCTTTTATCCATCATATTTTTTCAAAAGAATTTCACAAAATTAATTATACAAAATAATTTCTAATTAAAAGAAAAATTTTATTAAAAACTTAAAATTTGAAATTCCAATTTTTCCTCCAAAATAGAAGGTTCCATACTAGATACAACCTTTCCACAAAAAGACAAAAATAGGAGCGTAATCTACTAGGCGGCCCCCTAATAGGTCTGGCGGCCCCTAGATATATATGGGACCGCCGAGACCGCCTCCAGTGACCGTTGGGTTTTCCTGCCTATAAATACTGCTTCATTCCCTACAGAAAAACAGACCTCTTAGTACGAAATTTTTAGATAACTTTCTCTCTTTAAAATTTTGTTTCTCTCTCTAAATCTCTTGATCACTAATATTCTTAGATCTTGTTTCAAGTGATCTAATCTCTTCTTCTCATCTCTTCTTTCTCATTCAAGTGCAAGAGAAGAACATTCGTATTCACCAAAAAACGAATTGTTATTTAGTGATCTCTCCTCTCTTCTTCTAAGTACCAAATCTCTATTGTAATTATCTTGTGTATTTGTGTGATTCGGATAGTGTGTAAATCCGATAGTGTAGATCTTGTGATTGTGTAGTGTCTGTGAAGTGGTAGATTGGTTCTAGCTAAGATTAGGACTCGACATTTAGCTTAGTGTCGGAAAACAACGTAAGCGATCTGTAAACGGTTTTCTCCGCATAAAGGGAGCTTGTTGACATATTGAAATCTCAAGTAGGATACTCGGGGAGTAGAGTTGGGCGAAGAGGTGCTTCATAGCCGAACCACTATAAAATCTTGGATTCTTGGTTTGATTGTTTCCCTCCTTATCTCTTTATATTATTCTCATTGTTATTTAGCTTTAGTTGAGATTTTTATATTGTTTGTTCATATTGTTAATTGGTTAAACATACAACTCAAATCTAAATATTTTGAAAGCAAACTTTTAAAACATAAACGAACTTGTAAACTATTCAATCCTTCCTTCTAGTTTCCACAATTGGTATCAAAAGCCAAGGTCACTCAAGATTTTTAAAATATACTGTATTTTAAAGCTTAGATCGATCTATGGATTCTGACAAATATCTAGAAAGGCAATCTATGCAAAGACCACCACTTCTTGAAAGTGATAGTTTTATTTATTGGAAAAATAGATTCGAAGCATATGTGAAATCAAAAGATCTTGATCTTTGACATGTTATTACCAACGGTGATTTTCAACCTATTCAACAAAATTCGGAAACCAAATTAGATGAGGTTATCCCTTTTGAAAAATAAAGTGATGATCTTAAAAAGAGACTTCCAAAAAATAACGAAGCTAAAATGGTTATTTATAATGTTTTGCCTAGAAAATAATATGAAAGAATTTTCATGTGTAACACGGCAAAAGAAATTTGGAAAACTTTATTAATCACCCATCAAGGAAATAATCAAGTCAAAGATAATAAGATCGACCTTTTGGTTCAACAATATGAACAATTCATCATTTCCGAAGACAAATCTATAGATAGTGCTTTTGCTAGATTTAACACAATTATTACTAGTCTAAAAGCTCTTGATGAAGGCTATTCTAGCAAGAATTATGTTAGGAAGTTTCTTAGGGCTCTACGTCCTAAATGGATAGCAAAGGTCACGTCGATTGAAGAGTCAAAGACTTAACGTCACTATCTCTTGATGAACTTATCAGGAACCTCAAAGTTCACAAAATGATCATCAAGAAAGATTCCGAAATAGCCAAATCAAAAGTTGAAAAGAAATCTCTTGCTTTAAAGGCTAAGAAAGAATCTAGTGATGAAGAGTGTTCGACTTCCGGAAGCGAAGATGAAGAGTACGCCATGGCGGTAAGAGAGAAGAGGTAGATTCGTGAGACAACCTCGGAACGACAAAAAGACATTCCAAAGAAGCCGTGATGACAAGAACGGTAAAACTGATAGAAAATGTTTTAGATGCGGCGACCCAAATCATATTATTGGAGAATGTCCAAAACCACCAAAAGACAAGAACCAAAGAGCTTTTGTCAGAGGTTCTTAGAGTGATAGCGGTGAAAAAGATGATAAGAAGGTCAAAAATGAAATGTGTCTCGTAGCTCAAGTATCAAGTGAGGTATGTTCCGAATCCTCTTATTTTAGTGATGAAAACTCGTCAATAGATGATTTAGTATTAGATAATGAATATGATAAACTGTGCAAAAGGAGTTTACAAATAATCACTAAAAACAAAAGATTAAAAGCCACTAGAAATAGCTTAGAAAAAGAACTTAGTATTCTAAAAGAAAAAGTATCTACACTCGAGAAAAACAAGGGAGTTAATCTCGAATGTGTAAAATGTCATATGCTTAAAATTGAAAATGAAAAGCTTAAAGAGGAAGCTCTTAAACTAACCAAGTTTGAAAAGAGCACACATTACTTAAATGAAATGTTAAGTAATCAAAAACCCTCTGGTGATAAGTTAGGTTTAGGGTTTAATTTATTTGAAGCATCATCTAGTGGAACTAAGGAAATAAAATTTGTAAAAGCTCAGAAAAAAGCATTCTCTGATGGAGGTCCCACAAACATGGGCGGCCCCCTTAGTATGCAGGCGGCCCCCAAAGCAATTATGGGACCGCCACCAGTGGTTACACCTGGATCTGAGAAAAGTGTGTCTTTTTAAAAATCTATTTTATGTCCTAAACCAAAACATATAATAGTAAACAATGTCAAAGTTCCCGTTGCTAGTGATAATGAAGTTAAATAATTTTATAAGCCATTATCAAAACCTAAAGTTGGATTTTCAAAACCTAATTTTAGATCCAAAACTCCACCACCTAGAAGACTCATCAATAACTATTCTCGTCCTAAAACACCGCAACCAATAAGAAACGTTGGTTGACAAAATCAACCTCGTGGCATGGGAAATGTGTCTTCCATGGGAAATGTTACATGCCATGGGAAATGTGTCTTCCATTTCCACATCCCAACCAATTGTATCAAATGCAAGAGATGTTTAGCACTAACAACTTTGGACCCATGAGATATTGGGGACCAAATGTTTGAGGTGTTTCCTTATATAAATAGATATGCATTAGAGTCGACTTGGAACCTGATGAGTGGATAAAAGATAGCGGATACTCCAAACACATAACGGGTAACCAAAAGCTCTTCTCAAGCTATAAGGCACACAATGGAGGTAATGTTATTTTTGGTAGCAATCTTCGCGGTAACATCATTGGCAAAGGTATGATTTCGAATGACTCTCTTAAAATAGATAATGTAGAACATGTAGATAACTTAAAATTTAACTTGTTAAGTATAGGACAAATATGTGATAATAAGTGTAGAGTAACTTTCTCTGAACATGATAGTGAAATCACTAAGGATGGTAAGGTCATAGGTAGAGGTATTAGGAAGAAAGGCTTATATGTGATGAAATTAGGAAATAAGCCTAAAGACCAAATTTGTCTAGCAACGATTGATGAAAATTCCACGTTGTGGCATAGGAGATTAGGTCACGCAAATATGCGTCTCATTCAATCGTTAGCATCTAAGGAATTAGTTAGAAACTTACCTAAGCTTAAGTTTGATCAACACTTCTGTGATGCTTGCAAAATTAGAAAACAAGCTCACGCTAGTCATAAGGCTAAGAATATAGTCTCAACGACTAGATGCTTAGAACTCCTTCATATGGATCTCTTCGGTCCATCCGCCGTACAGAGTTACGGAGGAAACCGCTACACCTTAGTCATAGTAGATGACTACTCTAGGTATACTTAGACTAGATTCCTTAAGGACAAAACTAAAGCCTTCGATCAATTCAAAATATTTATTAAGAAAATTCAAAACCAATTAGGATGTACAATAGTGTCAATTAGAACCAACCACGGTAGGGAATTCGATAATGAGGTAAAATTTGGAGAGTTTTGTAATGCCCACTTCAATAAATGAGTAGGACTATGTTGAATGAGCAATTGTTACCACAAAATTTTTGGTGTAACGCATTAGACACTTCAACATACATTCTTAACCGAATCCTAATTAGAGCCATCTTAGGAAAAACACCTTATGAACTCTTAAAAGGTAGGAAACCTACTTTAGATTACTTTAGAGTGTTTGGAAGCAAGTGCTACATTTTAAACACTAAAGACTACCTTACAAAGTTTGAACCCAAAGTCATACGAAGGTATCTTTTTAGGTTACTCCCAAAATAGTAAAGCCTACATCATCCTTAACAAACATACTAGGAAAGTAGAAGAATCACTCAATGTGACATTCGATGAAAATCCTCCACCCTCTAAGACATCACCCTTGGTGGATGATGACTTAGATAAAGAAGAAGCAATTAAGGTTACCGAAAAGAAAAACCTAGAAAATGACATTGAGGATGAAATTTTAGAGATTGATAAAATAGTCAATATTAAGGAATCTAGGAACCATCTATTAGAAAATGTCATAGGAAATCTTAACCAAAGAACCCTTAGATCACAAATCCAAAACCAAAGTAATTTCTTTTGTTTTATATCAACTGTAGAACCTAAGAATGTGAATGAAGCCTTAGCGGATGAAAGTTGGATAGTCGCTATGCAAGAAGAATTAAACCAATTCATTACTAACGAAGTTTGGGAGTTAATTCCATAACCTAGGAATACGACAATTATAGGAACTAAGTGGGTGTTTAGAAATAAGTTAGACGAGAACGGTATTGTTTCTTGAAATAAGGCTAGGTTAGTTGCTCAAGGCTATAATCAACAAGAGGGCATCGATTATGATGAAACTTATGCCCCAGTTGCTAGACTTGAGTCAATTAGGATACTATTAGCTTATGTTTGTGCTTTAGATTTTAAGCTATTCCAAATGGATGTAAAAAGTGCATTCCTAAACTATTGATCCCAATAGAATAGATCTTTAATCCCTTAGCTTGTATAAGGTAAAGTTATGCAAGATAAATCTAACACAACTATAGCATAAACTTTGATTGTAAATATCAAAGACTATGCCGAATCTAGTCAATGATACTAAAAAGAATTTCAATGAAACAGTAATGAACAAGATTAATAACAAAACAGTTTACCAAACTTTCAGCTTCAATATAATACGAACATTCCTAATAGTATTAGGGTTTACAAAACCTTGAAGCTACGAATAACAATTTTCTAGATATCTTATTTTTTTTAAACATTATGCCCTAGGACCTCCTTTTATACACCAAGGAGTCCTACAAGGCTTACAATACTTTCCTAAGTTATCATGATCTTCTAAACAAATAACTTATACGAATCTTTTACAAATATATCTGATACTTATCGCGTATGTAATCTTGATAAACAATCTTCGTCTTTATCCTTTCTTTTGTCTTTATCCTTCTGACAGTAGAAACTCTTCTAGCAGTTGTAATCTTTCAGCAGTTGTAACCAGCAACATTAACTTTTATACCAGCAGCACTAACTGTGTACAAGCAGTAGTAACTACTTAGAATATTTACTTCATTCTTTATCAGTAGTACTAAGTTACACTAGCAATACTAACTTTATGCTAACAGTTGTAACTTTACTCAAGCGGTACTAATATATACTAGTAGTACTAAGTTACACTAACAGTAGTAACTTTTATACTAGCAGTATTAACTACTTAGTAGTATTTCTTCTAAGTTTCTGAGCATTCTTAACTTCCATTAGCAGTAGTAATATATACTAGCAGTAGTAACTGGCAGTACTAACTACTTATCATATTTTTCACTAATATCACTAACAGCACTAAGTTATGCTTAGCAGCAGTTCTCTAACCTTAACAACAGTAACTTCCAAACAGCTTCAAAAAGTCTTTTAATCCCAACAATCCTCCCCTAAACTTGATGTTCATATTCTGAATCTTCAAGTTTCTTGATTAAAAGCTTTATCTTCACTAGGAGGATGCATTCAAACACTCCGAACATAAAATGGCATTGGGTTATCAAAATCCTTTTTATCTCAAGCAAGCTCAGCAGAAACAATAGAGTTTGTATAATGGCAAAGTTCTATTAGAAAAGCATGATCCTCCTGTTGTATATGATTTGGAGGAAACACTGCAACTTGCTCAAGAGAGTCGCCTAAAGATGAAACAACTAAACAAAGAAATAAAACCGGCAAATTATACAAAGATTAATCATCTTTCGGGGGTTTCTGTTTCTCAAACGGCCATGTCACGTGAAGAGTTGTATCTTTCAAATACTTTTAATATGGCCAATGTTTCTAAATCAATTTCAATACCAAATGAAGAGTTTTCGGATGACACTACACCAAGTGTTGCACGAAAATTTCTAAATGAGGTAAAAAGCACCATTGTGACTCTTCAACGTGTTGTCAAACAAAAAATGACTTTGGATATAAATAATTGGTCGTCTTCTACTCACTAAGAGATTTACAAAATTGTAAAAGATGAAATTTTCCCTATCGTTAACCAAGTTGACGCTAGAGTGCAAAATTTCAAAATACAATTTTTGAAAGAAGCAGCCAAATTTGTTCGAGACTTCCAATCTCTTGCAAAAGATGTTGATGAATCTCTTGCTAAGCACAAGGCATTGGAATTGGAAATTAAGCGTCTCTTGAGATATGTTGTCAGTCAAGATATTATGTCTATTGTGCAAAATAATTTTGTTATAGATACATCAAATCTCCAAACTGAGCTTGAACATACGAAAGAACGCTTTGAAAACTGTATCATTAAAAAGGAGAATGAATATGCAAAACTTTGGAATGATTGGTACAAAAAGTGTGAAGAATGCAAATATGACAAAATTTCATACGATAAAGCTTATAATGACATGCAACAAAAGATCGAACGGTTGCAAGCTCAGTTGGGAGATCAAAAGGGTAAAAGTAAGGATACTCCATGTGTATCAAATACCCTTGATCCTTTGCCTCAAAAACTAGAAAATGAGATCGTAGAATTAGAGTTTCAGGTTCAGAATTATGAAAAGGAAAATGCTCATCTTAAGACCACATACAAGAACCTGTTTGACTCTATTAAAGTGACACGGGCTCAAACCAAAGCGATAATTGACTCTTTGCAAGATAAATTACATGACACGATATATGAAAATGCTAAGTTGAGAGCTTAGTTATTTGATAAGGTTTCTGAACAAAAGGACACCAACAAAGGTACGAGTGTGAATACTCAGTTTTCAAAGCAATCAATCTTGGGAAAACCACCTTCTTCTTCTAAACCAAAACTATATTCTGTAACTCCTTTCCCTAAATCTACGGTTATTCCCAAGGTTGGTAAGTCGAATGCTTTGTCAAAACCAGTCACTTCAAATTTGGCACCTTCCTCTCGTAAATCAGCAGTTGTGAACAATGAAAGAGTGATTGCTCTAGGAATCTTTAGGATTAATCCTTTTAAAGCTTCTAGGGTAGACAACTTTGTGCCTAACAAACATGTAAAAGCAAGCGTTAGGACAAAACCGATCACTGTTTCACAACCTCATGTCGTCACTAAGGAAGATGTAAATTCAAACAGAAATGGTTTCTCTCCTAATAACGTTGAAAGCACTACTAGGACAAGAAGACCACAGCCTAGGAACAATCCTAAGAGTGATAAGGTCCCTTTTAAGTCTAAGAGTAGTTGCCTCTCGAATAAGTTAGAGAAAATAGAAGAAAACCATAGGAGTTTACAGTCTTCTAACAATCCGGACCATACATCATCTGAATGTAATAACATTAAGCTTGCAATTCGAAATGAAAAATCTGAGGTTATTTGTGCTACATGTAAGCAATGTCTAATTACCGCTAATCATGATGAATGTGTGCTTCAGTATGTGAATGGCATGAAATCTAGAAAGAAAAACCAAAGTGCTAATGTTTCAAAAAGTGCAAATCAAAAGAAACATAAGCCAAAAGTCAGGAAACCTAAAAAGGTAGGGTCCAAAGAAAGACTTGCTTCACCTAAGCCTAGTACACCTAGTTCTTGCCTTAGGTGGTCACCAACTGGAAGAATGTTTGACCTTAAAGGAAAAATAATTGCAACCAGTGAATCTGTGTGTCAATCTGACTGCTCTAAAGGTGATAATGCATGTAGTTCTAACCCTCAGGAACCTATCTTCAAAAGGTTTCCAAATTTAACTTTCTCTATGACAGGTTGTCAAAATTTGTTTGATACTCTGCTAATTCCCTTGCTTTTCGAGTATAAATCGAAGGACAAAGAAACCCATGGAGACAATGAATGTGACAATTGATGTGCTTTCAGCAATGGCTTGTAATCAAATGTCAGATTGCAACCCGATTTTCAAATAAAAGGAAAATGTACGTGTCAGTGCGTTTATCCTAAAAAACGAAAAGAGAAATCTTTTCGGTCTTGAGCTACTTTCGAAACATTTAATGTTTCTTATCTCAAGTCAATGGCTTATGTACACTTCAGTGCATAACCCAAGCTTCAAAGAAAAGGGGAGTGTACGCTTCAGTGCGCTTTACCTTAAAAAGAGAAATCTTCTTGTTTTCACTTTAGTAGATATGATAATCATGACATCAATAATAGAGTTGGAGAGTCTATTCGGTCATCTGTTCGGCGAATAATTCAAATGGAGAAAATCAAGTTATTTTAAAGTCTTCCGTTGTTACTATTGCTCATGCATCCGATAAACGTCTATAACAACAAGATTCAACTTTATCTACTTCAACTCTAGCAACAACTATCACTGCTGATGGAAACTTCAACTTGTAAATATTTTTTATCTTTCTCTTTATTTTGATTTATTAATAGTTTTTAAAAAAAAGAAAATACAAAAATATAAAACCAAGAAAAAGAAAATACAAAAATATAAAACCAAGAAAAAGAAAATACAAAAATATAAAACCTATAAAAGCAAAATATAAAATCAAAAAATTTCAAAAATACCAAAATAATCTTCTCTGACATGTCTCTCGACAGTCGATAACATTTGTGCACCTAGAAATGTTGATTAATATTAACACAGGTGAATAAATGAAGTTCGAGCAAGAGTTTTTAATGCTTTCAAAGCATGTCCTTTCACTTTTTCTCTACGACTTCTAAGTAAATGTCAGCTTAAGACTCGGGCCCTAAAGAAAGGAAAATGTTTATTTATGTACATATATCCTAAACAACGGAAAGTTCATATCTTCTTGGTCTTGAGCAATGTCATATAAACATTCAAAGTTTTAAATGCTCAAGAGAAGTACTAAGGAACATGATGGTAAATAAGATATATCTCACATATTTTCCTGTTGAGCACAATTTTTCAAGATATTTTCAAAAAGAAAATTTCAAATTCTTTCAAAATTATGTGCTCAACAAACTCCCACTCTAAGTTTTCACTCAATTCTATAATTGAGGGGGAGTATAATAATATGATTCATTCTGCATGCACTCCTATTCTCCCAAGACTTAGTTAGGCTCATGTGAATTCCGGATATTAACTTGTTCTTAATTCACTAATTGTCAAAAATTGTAAACACATGTGCAATTTTTGAGGGGGAGAATAGTGATTAAAATGTGATCAATATGGATTAATAACATATACGATCTTCAATCTATAAGTGCGTTCCCAAACCTCGCATGTGCAAAACTCTTTCATAATATAGTGCATATGTGTAGGGGGCTTTTTGGTAACTATGGAAACACTCAATGTGTCTCAAATGATTTCTCAGACATGTTGACTGATTTTTTATCAAATAGTTTTATGGATCTTCATGGAAATACCCCAAAAGACCGACCAACTGTTATCTCTCAAGGAGTTATAAGGCGGTTAAGGTTAGGTTTACTCGTTACATGATCCAGCCAGAACCGGAGGGATCTACCCAGGAACACTCCATTAGATAGAGTAGAAGTCCTAGGTATGATTGAAAAAAGGAGTAAAGTGAGAATAAGGGTATAGTGCCAACTGAGATGGATCTAGTACTGGAACAAACCCAACAAGGTACTAGTCATGAAGTCTCGGTATGCACTAAAGGGGTTGAATAATGAAAAAGAAATGTAAGGATAAAGGGTGTAAAGAAAGAAGTCCTCCATACAACTTTAGGCAGAAACTGGATCAATACATAATCTATCGGTAATCACAAGATGATTTTGATATTGAAGACTGACATCATGGACCCAGTGATACAATGCACAACCCTCCCTAGCCACTCAGAATCTCTTAAAATATTCTTGTTTCATTTCTCACAGAGATCAACATGTTGCTATCGGCTTTCTCATTCCGAGATCGTTGATATTGAAAAGGTGGCAGTCCGCTCCAGCCTTCGTTTACCAAATAACAAATGTGCACCTATAGAGTCTAGAGCCAACGAGATCCATCTAAAATCTCTCTAGGACACAAATTCCAATATACAAAATGTCGTACATACAACATTTTGTATCAAAAAGAGTCCTACGCATTATCCTTGAGATAATAGCCAGAACATCAGAGTGATACTCTTTAGTATTCACAGTGACGATGGAAATCCTTCTTGAGCCAACATCAAACAAGCTCTTGGTAGGTGGCTTGCGAGATTCTATATGAATCATGCTTGTGTCAACTGGATATCGGTAATGGTCTAGTATATGAATTGATGACTCAATCAGTCCGAATGTAACTAACTGATTCACTCTTACCGTGTTGTCTTCTTTAAGATGCTCCGGTAATGAGAACAAGCAAGTACGGTGAATCTAATACAATCGCGTTAGAGGATCCAACACTTTGAGCTAGAAACCCTGTCAAGGAGGTTCTTCTAAATTAATCCTACATGATCACAGGTACAATATTCATACTGTAAAACGGTCCTCATAGAAATGGAGGTTAATGTAACCGAACTTAAGACGAATAACAAAGCCATATTCGTCTATATCTGTTGTTTATCACTAACATTAATTTTCAGGTATAAGTGATGGCGTTACAACCTCATTCCAGCTGAGTCAAGATTCACCACCTCATGCTCAATCGACAAAGATAAATTCATGATGAAAGCTCAAGTACATGCGTATACGTCTTCTAAAATCTTTGATATACAAGCATTTCCTAAAAAGAACATCATCAACAAGATTACTCATGAAGTTCTAGTAATCATGCTAAATAAATGTTGAGAGACAATGTTAGCAAGCTTTCAAGACCTTGAGCATGAGGGCAACGACACAAGATCGCAAGGCGGCATAAAAATTCAAGGATAAAGATTTAGAGATCTCAAAAGTAAAGACAAATTTAGGCCAAAGACCACAATATCAGTATTTTGTCAAAGCATATCAAGTTAAAGATCAAGATCCACGATCACAAGCATACAAAAGAAACTTCAAAAGAATTCCCAAGACAACAAGGTTTAGAGTCTAAAGAACGAAACAAGAAGTAAAGCCTTATGCAATGACCACCCCTTAGGGAGAGATTGTTAGAGCTAATATTATGTGAAGTGATGGTCATTAAGACTCTCGAACGTTGTATTAGTCTATTATATGTTCCTGAGAATTCTAGAATGCTAATTGGGCCTAGTTACGGGCTTTAAGACCATTTGATAGCAAGCCTGGCCTTGGAAGCCCACTTAAACCCAAGGTCGGCCCATGTACACAACTATATATAGCCATCTCCAAGTGTGGAGAGGGTGTTGCTCATTTTTACTTTCATTAATGTGTAGCCATTTCTTTTGTTTATTTCTCTCTCTAAACTCATATCTCTCTCTCTAAATTTGCAAGCAATTTTGTGTGTGTTTGATTATGAAGTGATAAGCTAACATGCTCTTGTTCTTCCGCTTGTAATTATTGAGCCATTTGATAGTCAGCATCCATAATATCTTGTGTGTTATCCCATGATTCAATTAAAGCTATGTTGGCTTCTTTTTCCTTTTGTCTTGAAATCCTCTCATCTTTGTCCAATTCAGCTTGTAATTGAGCTTGAAGATTTAGAGCAACCTCTTGATCATACGTAATCTGATCCTTTTTCTTCAAAGGCTTCTCAGACTCAATCATCTTTTCTTTACCCTTATCCTTTGAACCTTGACCCTTAACCTATGATGGTTGTTGAGAAGAAATTGTTAGATTTGATTCACTTGGCTCTTACATAACAATCCATTTTGCCTTGGGTTTTGCACTCTTTATCTCTATAAGTGTTTGAGCCAAAGTCATTTCAACTTCATCAACAATAGTTCTTGTAGTGGTAGCAGCATTAACCAAAGGCTCTTCAATTTCTATAAACACCTCATCACCATAAAGATCATGTACTCCAAACATATTAGGATCAATATCTACATGAGTACTATCCAGAGTGATGTCTTCATCAACATCAATATCAAGAATTTTCCTCCCCTGTTTGGATGCATCCTCCTGATCACCCAAACAAGCTTCATCATCTAAGGAAATAACTTTAGCACTTAGAACAACCTTGTACAATCTTTTAAGCTTGTGAGTTCTTGACCCTCCTTTCTTTTCTAGCTTCTTAACCCTCTCTTTCAATTCAGTAATCTCTGCAGCTTTAGTGGTCTTTGTTTTCTCTAAGTCAAGAACTTTTTATGATAAGCTAGTACAAAGTTCCATTAGTTCATTTAGTTTCAGTCTATCCTCACCACTAAGCAGTGGATCATTGGAATGTGTAGGTACACTTGTCACATTTTCAGTATCATCAGTTATAGGTTCTGTAGGACCACTAAGTTTAGGATCCTCAGTATCTTTCCTTTGTTTCCTTCTAGACTGTTTCTTCTAGGGTTTAGATGTTGATGGTTGAGTAGTAGTGGGTGTATGATAGGAATCAGTTGGTATCTCTGAACCTTTACCTACTTGTTCTTATGCTTGAACAATTATGGTTGGAAATAAAGGTATGTCCCTACCAGAAAAGTCTTTTCCCTGCCTCTTCATGTTAGTAAAGACCTTCTTAGTGTGAAAAGGTGGAACATTAATCTCTTTATGTTTGGACATTCTTTCAACTTGTTTATCCAGGAACACTTGCACAAACCTTGGATACATTAGAAATTTAACCCCACCCTCTAAGTTCTTCACCATATTATCAAAAATGTACTTGGAAAAGTTGAATTTTTGGTTTGTGGCAAGACAGATGACAGTAGAGGCCATAGTGCTACTAAACGTTCCAAGCAGTAGTCTTAGCATTAAGGCATTGCAGAATTGTATGGATAAGAAATTTCCATTAAGGTGAAAAGAAAGCTTTATAGAATGTAAGCTTTTATGTAAGATTTTCATACCCTATGAGTGTCATGTTGGAAACACAAAAAGTATCGGTCACTTCCAAGTTGTATTAAGTCTTAGCTCGTAGTATGTGTAACGTTAGTAAAGTAAATTAGTCCGGCCCAAGGTCCATGGGAAGCCCATTAGAACCCATGGGCCGGCCACAACATGTAGTATATAAGCCCTCTCCTAGCCTTGGAGAGGGGTTGGTTGTTCCATTTGTTACATTCCATCTTAATAAACTTCATCCATTTTCCATCCATTCTATCTCTAACATCACAACCCACATCTCACTCTTGTTCTTGGTTTGATCATAAGATTACTAGAATTCTACAATTGGTATCAAGAGCCATAGAGTGGTGTGTTTAGTTTTTGTGTTTGATTTGTGTTCAAAAACCTTTACAAAGAGCAAAATAGTGATTCAAATTTTTTTGGCTTAAAAATCTTAAAGTTTTTATTTTTATTGTTCCTATAGGGTTAATAACACTAGTCGTACAAGAATTTTTGCTAAAAACCATTAAAAATGTGTTTTTTTTGAGTTTTGAAAATTTGAGTTTCGTAGTAGTTGGGACCGAACGAGTAGGACCGAACAAGGAAACCGAACGAGTAAGCCGAACAAGTCAACCGAACTAGATAACCGATCGAGATCACCCATCATCGACATTTCAAAATTGTTTTTCATTAAGTTTGCAAATCTTTTTGAAAAATCTGGATTTGTTGATCCAAACAAAGTGGGTCATCTGACCAGAAACTACAGAGACAAAAGATCAACCGCTGAAAACAACTCTTGAGGATATTCAAGTTCTTCAGAATCTTCTTCAATCTGAAGTAGACAATTCCGTTACATCTTGTTATCTGGTGGTATCAAAACTCGACATTATTTGTCAATTCTATCATGTTCAAACTCTGAATAC
>BQNB010101614.1:0-20225 GCA_026074375.1 Tanacetum coccineum | reverse complement strand
AATTCATGTATGTTTTTGAATTATAGTGCGAAGTGCCTTCAGATCATGTGATATGTAGTATCTAATATTTTTACCCGAGGAGTCCAGGTTTTCGATAATTATATGCAAGCAGCACGCCTAAAATAGCTACCAAATCCTTCTAGCCTACATGTCTCGAATGCCTTGGCAGTTTTTGCTGTCGATATAGAAATTTGAAATCTCTATTGGACCATCGACCGGACCGGACTGAGAAACCGGATCGACTAGACCGGACCGAACATATTTCGATCCTGTCCTCGGTCCATGCTTTTCTTTAAATTCGGTCATCGGTTCGGTCTTATAAAAAAACCTGACGATTTTGTTGGACTGGACCGAAGACCGAACCAGACTGGACACGACCAGACCATTTTGGCCCGGTCCTTGGTCCAGCGTTTTGAACAAATTCGGTTTCGATCCGATCCGGTTTTTAGACCGTAATCACCCTTATGTGAGGGTAGGTGGCAACTAGCATGTGTTCACATGTGTATTTGTCTCTACATGCATGACACAATGGGATATGATTCTTAAACAAGCAAAATAACCCGCGCGTTGCGGCGGCGCATAATTTTTTACGAATCGATTTTGAACGAATGTTGAGTGAGAATGTGCACGCGCGTTGCAACGGGGCTGACTTGTGTATTAAACGCATGCATTTTATTTCACTGAGCATTTCTTTTCAACAACTCGTTCAGAAGCATTGCAATATTCAGCTCGTTTTGTTCGCAATTCGAAGATCTTTCCGCGGATATTTTTTGATCTGAATGAATCGTTAGATATGTGTTAAGTCGTAAATAGATAAAAGTTGAGGGTACGTTTTCTAAATATTTTTTTTGTTTCCTATTTTGTGCTGGCAACTTTTTTTTTTTAATATTGCCTACTTGTTTTTTTTACCTTATTATTATACTCGCGCCACAAATATTTACTAAGTAAAAAAAAGAAAAGCAAATGGGCCGGCCCAAACTGGGAGCCCAAAAAAAAGGTGAGCCCATGATGCAAATTTTGGCACATAACACATACGACGTCGTATGCGATCAGTTTTGATATATACAAGTAGGATAGTCCGCGCGTTGCGGCTGGGCTTAATATTTTGCGAAAGTGGGAATGTGCCCGCGCAGATAGCCCGCGCGTTGCGGTGGGGCATAATTTTGTGCGTTAGTAGGAATGTGCCCGCGCGTTGCGACGAGGCTGACTTGTATTCAACGCATGTATTTTATTTCATTGGGTATTTTTTTTAACAATCACCGAATTTGAATGAGTATTTGTCGTTGGAGCGAGTATAGTATTTATTACTTATTTGGTTAACAAAATATATGGTATTCGTATTCATATAATATGACATTTACCTTGAATCATATACTAAAAATGTATCTACTTATTAAAGTTTATAAACGTTAACGGGGCTTTAAAGACCAAAACGGGATATAGTAAACTTCAACATTTTTTTATAAAATCGTACTTATGTCAGAAGCATTGCAATATTGAGCTCGTTTTGTTCGCAATTCGAAGATCTTTTCAAGGGTATTTTTTGATCTAAATGAATCGGTAGATATGCGTTATATATTTGATAGATAAAGTTTATTATATAAAAAAGTCGCAAATAGTTAAAAGTTGTGGGTACGTTTTATAAATTTTCTTTTTTTCTATTTATATTAAACTTTAACATTTTTTATAAAATCGTACGTATGTCAGAAGCATTACAATATTGGGCTCGTTTTGTTCGCATTTCGAAAATCTTTTCGTAGGTCTTTTTTGATCTGAATGAATCGGTAGATATATGTTATATATTTGATAAATAAAGTTTATTATATAAAAAAGTCGTAAATAGTTAAAAGTTGAGGGTACGTTTTGTAAAAAAAAATTAAAATTTTGGGGCCGCGAATATTTTTTTTTTACTTTGAGCCATTGTGTGGGCTGCAAATTTGGCTTCACTTTTGGTCTTGGTGGGCTTTTTTTCTTTCCATTACAAAACGCCGTCGTTTTGCATGGGAATTGATATATATATACTAATGGAGTCGACATTTAAATTTGATCAGACATTTTGGTCATTAAGTGTGTTTTTTTTCTCGTTCAAAAGCGATCAAAGGTTCAAATGTTTTACCTAACAAGAAGTAGGGAGGATGTCTTATTACCTTTTAATGTCATTTTAACTTTATTTTTATTTTTATTTTTACCTTTTTACTTTACTCTTTGAGCTTTCTTTCTTAAATCAATTACAAATACCTTCCCAATACATAAGCTGTTTCCAATTTTATACACAATTCAAACTCTTTTACCGATTAGGCCTAGTTGGTGCGCAAAGGCCCACTTTGGTGCGCTATTTTCATATTTTGTGCACTAAATCATTAATAGTCATAATTTCCTCACCTATACCCCACTTACCTATATACTCTTCCTCTTTCACTATCATCTCATTCACTTATTCCATAAAAAAAATAACTGCCAAGTTTTAACCATGCGAAATATCCCAAAAAAATCCGCTTGTTCCATAAAAGTTAAATTCAAAAATTGATTTGTCGCTTTCATGTTTTGGTGCGTTATTTTTGGTGTGGGGTCTTCTCTAACAAGACATAACGAAAATTTTCCTTTTGAATAGCTCATATTTAATTACAAATGTGGAAGACTAACTCGCTATATTTCTTAATTTATAGAAAAAATGTCTCAAATGGATAAGAAAATCTCAATGAAATCTCAAATGGATAAGGAAACGTATCTAAATATTTGAACGTAATCCGAATTTTTTTTGGCATTTAGTAAATACGGTGCGCTATATAGATCTTTTGCGCACCAAATATGACGTGGCATCATCTCATTGGTTTATAAATTAAATATGGTACTCAAAAGCTACTTGGTATATCATATTTATATTATGGTGCGCTATATACATTTTTTGCGCACCAAATCTTACGTGGCATCATCTCATTGGTTTAGAAAATAAATATGGTGCTCAAAAGCTACTTGGTATATCATATTTATATTATGGTGCGCAATATACATATTTAGCGCACCAAATCTTACGTTGCATCATCTCATTGGTTTAGAAATTAAATATGGTGCTCCAACACAATTTATTTTCAATTTGGTGCGCTGGTGTGTACTTTGCTGCGCAAAATGTGTTGACTGCGCACCAAAATTACCAAAATCTCAAATACTGTTTAAATACATTCTTTTACGTAAACACCCTTTAAAATAAGTCCATTTATTTAATTTCCTCTATTTGCTTTTTTGTTATTTTGTATTATATGTTTTTTTGAATTTTCCTTTGGTGATGATAATAGGTTTAGAGAGAATTATTGTCGCTCTTTTTTACAAAATAAAAAAAATGTTAAAAAATAATAATATAATGATGACGAAAATGTTCAAACACAAGAGTTTTTCAAACACTAATAATAATATAACTAGTATGTGAAACCAGTTAT
The DNA here is from genome assembly GCA_026074375.1 of Tanacetum coccineum. Classification (NCBI taxonomy): domain Eukaryota; kingdom Viridiplantae; phylum Streptophyta; class Magnoliopsida; order Asterales; family Asteraceae; genus Tanacetum; species Tanacetum coccineum. Next base: position 16,791 of record BQNB010101614.1, on the reverse strand, counting down.
AGTATTTTGAGCATGAACTTAAACCAAACACACCCTTAAACTTAGATTTGGTAAAGAAAGTAGTAACTAATTACTATTTGTAACTAATAAAAAAGGTTGTAGGTCCTTGACAATATGGTCGCCCGTATAAATAATAAATCCTGAATTTCTGGAAAGGTGTTATTCTTTTCAGGTCGAGGGTGCCTTATTTGACTCTTACCATAGTCTTAATCTAGAAATTGCATATTTGTCTAACATTTCTATCTTAGTTATGACACAATTAATTTTGAATAATAAAGCTATCAAACTTCAACAAAACTTAATGATCATAAGAAAAACGTGAGTTGTATCTTTCACATTTAAGAATAACCATAACCATATTAACCATAATCGTCCGTTAAATTTAACTTCTTTCAACCAATTTACATGTCATTATATGTTTTTAATTATTAAACGTAAGTTTGTGTTTAGCACGAGGCTACATGTTTATAAAAGCTTTTATAAGTCATAAGCTTTCATAAGCTCAAGCGTATTAAAACGAGCTTATGTGGGTTTATAGTTAGTCAAATTGCTTAAACAACTTTCAAAATATAAAACATTATACGGCAAAAGGTTGAAATATATCCATTATTAATTACATTATAAACTTTAGCTACTTTAGCTCCAAATAATCTCAAACAACTTATAAAAAAAAATTCAGTGTACGCTTATAATAAATCTAAAGCCCTCCAAACCCTACCTTACCCTGTGACAGCTTCATTTATGTCACAGTCCAAAGCATTCCCAGATCTCATAAGAACTAAACTACAAATTAAAGGTGTATCTTTATTTTTTGAATCCTTAAATTTATTTAAAAACACAAAACATTTATATAGGATACCACAAAAAATATAAATTAGGTATATAAATTGACTTAATGATAGAGAAATTGTAAAACAACGGTTTATGAATACTAAAACATGATTACAACACCGAGATTTATAACAAAACAGATATTTAATAAACATATTATGTTAAGTGTATTTTATACCAAACTAATCACATATAACGTTAAAAAAAAAGCAGCAATATATAAACAAAACCAAAAAGAAAAAACGATTCCAAATAAACCTTTGCCCTCCTCTTCAAACAAAATGATTAAAAAGAAAGAACCCGAGCAAGAAAAATACAAATAAATACCAAATAGAAACTTGAGAAAGATATTACAAAATAAGCCCGAACCAACCCATAAAGAAAAATATCACTAATTATATGCCGTCATGGTTTTAAAAGGCGCGTCATGGTGCCGCAAAGGCCTCGTAAAGGCGCGAGGCGTGACCTTCACGCCACGCAATAGACCAAAGCTTGGGTTTAAGGCTTGACGTGAGATGAGGAGTGAAATAACGTGATAAAGCGCGATAAAACGTGATACATGAAGGCTTTTTTAATTCAATTTCGATAAAAATCGTATTTTTATATAGAAGTGAAAATGATTACATGCAAAAATAGTTTCCTTAACTTTATTCCTTATGTATAATACTTTTTGTAAACTCAATATATTTGAAATATGATATAAATGTATAAATTTATAAATATGTTTATATTTTGTGCCTCTTTAAGTCACACATTAAAAACGGCATGACCCGTGCACGGTAAATATAAAAAAAATGATTATAGTGTAGTCCTCCAGGCAGGCTTTATAACACTGAAAAGGCCTCCCTTCTTGTTCCTCATTTCTTAGTACTATAAAAAAGAAAAATATTTTTTATAATTTTCATTCATTCATTCTCCAGATTTCTTCACTTTTTACGAATATTCCGATCTCCGGCGATCTCTACCAACCTTATACTGGTACCTACGTTAAATTAATTAATACTCTCTTACTTTACGTTCACCTGCACGTGCTTCTCACGGATCATCGTTTTATTTTTTATATTTACTATGACGTCACCTTTTAGTTTGATCCACTTAGAGACTGTTAGCTTTATTTGTTTATATATGATGATATAATATACATGATCTGTTTTATTGATTGATGATCTGGCATTTTGATTTTTTTTATGCATTTAACGATTATTATTGTTATATGTTAGTGTCTGTAATTTGTATAAATCCGATAATGATGTTTAATAATAAATGTTGTTTAAAATGTATATGTTTTAATAAGTGAGTGATTTTCAGTTATTGATTATGCCTTTTTTTTTTTTGCGCGTACATAAATATGAGGTCATTTCCGTTAGGTTAGTGTGTTTTCTGCTAGTGAAGGTGTTGGGACGGAACTTGAACGTTTTTTGTGGAGGGGCGAACTTGAAAACTATTTATTTTAGGGGGGGCGATATACACTACAATAAATTTTTTGTATAAAAAATGACTAAAATCATATATAAAAGGTTATAAAATATACATAGGGTCGAAAATTTTAGGGGGGCCACGACCCCCCTCGGTCCCTTCTAAGTTCCATGTGCAGTTGGCTTGTTTGGATAGGTATGATCCACCGTTATTATTGAATAGATAGTGATCGACATCAATATTGTAGTCATGAATCTAGGTACACAGGATGTTGTCATCGAGATTTTTTTCCATTAATTGGCGTGCATAATGTGGTTAATACTAGGTTTACGAGACTAGTGTGTATTAGGTTACGCTTGCTAAACCAAAAATTTTTGGTTTTACTAATAGTGTATGGCAAAATTTTGTTATTACCTTTAGCTAAGAAAATGAAAACTTTTACAAAAGCCCGTATTTCGCGACTGTAACAAATGCTTATCCGGTGCAAATCATTTATCCTACGCACGACGTCAACAAAACGAGGCATGAGAACCAAAGCGCAGGGAGAGCCAGGGAAACTACTAATTATTAACCGTTCTTTCAGTTGGGACTTTCAAGCAAGTCTTGCGAAGGCAGCCCCCTTTCTCGAGCATCAAAGACTTTATTTCCCGCAAGTGACCAACCGAAGTCATGCAATTTCTTATATTATAAAAGGAGTGCTAGAATGTCTTTTCAATTGTAGGGGCGTGTTAGCGCTAATATAAAGCAAAGGGATTTTCAGCTGGATCCAGAACAAATAGGAGATATATCAGTACGCTAACCACGGGACACCTTTCGTAGTGAGGGAAGTCCTCTGTTTTTAGGTTGACGAGTGACTTTAGTTTTGTTTTTGAAAAAAGCATAAAGCCCGGTATTTTCGTAAACGTAAAAGAGGGACGAGTGACTAGGGACTTGAGTGACTCACCCTAATCTATAAGCGGGAGCAGGTATCGAGTGTTGTGAGGGCTTTGATTTGCGCGTTAAGGGCAGTTTCTGTTTGATAGGTTCCAATAATTTTCACAATGATGGATTTATTATAAAGATAAGATCAAGAGAAAGTAGACATGGAAAGGAAAAGTTTAATTGAAAAATAAAACTTACAGGTAAGAGATTACAGAGATAAATCCCTAAAGTGTAGGAGAAAACATATTGTCTATGTTTATGTATGGTGTGAGGCTATTTGTACAAGAGAGGGAAGGGGGTATTTATAGCCTCTAATTAGGTTAAACAAAGAGGGAAGGGAGATGTGGGCTTTTAGGCTTTTTCTTAGTTGGCCTGTTTACATTAATTAATTATTAACTAGGAGCTAGAAAATACTAAATAACTCTAAGTGACTGAGATTTATTTGTTTCTAACATAGCTTAAATAGCTTTTATCAAGTTAAATAAACTAAAACTGTTTTAAAAGGGTGTTTGGGACAATGGGTCAAACGGGTCAAAATGATTTAAAAACTCTTTTGGGTCACTAAGCTAAGTTTATTAAGCCTATTTAAGAGGAATTAAGCTGTTTTAAAAAGTTATTAAAGTCTAAAACTCATTTTTCAATATATTTCTTTATATGTTTTGATTCTGAGATGTTATAAGCTGTTTATGTAGCTTATTTGCTTAAGTCTAGTTTAGCAGCTTATTTTTGTGTTTGATATGCATGTTTAAGTGTTTTATGCAAGTAGGCTAAGTGTCTTGCATTATGCATTTGATTTCATTGAGTGCTGTCAAAAGGTTGTTAAGGGTTGAGATTTGAAAATTTGCTTTTTCTTTTGATCATTGTGGCTTATTCAGTGTTTCAAAATGCTTTTTCTTTGTTGTTATAAATTCTATGAGGTCTAAACTCAAACTATTTGTAGGTTTGAGATCCATAAGGATCTGTTAGAATGCTTATTTTTAAGCTCAAAAGAGCTGTTTTGTCAATTTTCACAAATTTTTCTAAGTGTTGAATCTGTGTGAGATGCCCTTTTCATGAAGCTTTTTAAGTGCTTATTTGAGTTTCAAAATGCTTTTTCTTTGGAGCTTATTGTAGCTTTTTGGCCATTCTTTTCAGTGGTATAAGTCACTAAGCCATAAGGATCCTTTTGCTAGCTTAATCTTAAGCTAGAAAAGTCCCTATAGGCCTTTTGGCTTATCAGTTTTGGCCAAAAGGTTCATTTTGCTTATTTTAGCTTATCTGCTTATAGTAATTGCTTATTTAGGTTTAATTTAGCTTATTAGGTTAGTATAAACCCATTTTAGCTTATTTAGTTTTGCCATAAGCTTATTTGAGCTTATTTGCTTTCTAGTGTGAATTTTAAGTGATTTTAAGCCTTTTAAGCTTTTCTGTCTATCTAGCTTATCATTTGTGCTTAATTTAGTTCTTATGTGCTTTTTAGACATAGCTTATTGTCTGTTTTAGCTTATTTGTCATTTTCATTTGCTTGTTCTCCTTAAAAAATACAAACAGTTAATTTTTTTTGGATTTAGTAGTGATTAAGCTTATTCTGCCTTGTTTAGCTTATTTGTGCTTTATAAAAATAGTGTCTTTTCAAAAAGTGCTTATTTTTTCTGTCCTTAAAAACATTGTAAAAAAAATGGCCAAAACAAAAACACTTGGGATAGTAGGAAGCCCTGGGTGAGCAAGGATTGACCCGGGACCTCTACCACACTCGCCAAGTGTTTTTATCCCACACCCTTAACCATTGTGCTACACTAGCTCATCTGTTAGGATCTTCCTTTAGTTAAATTTTATACACGTTTTAGCCTTTTTTATATAATAAGCTGTTTTAGCTTATTTCGCAACTTATTTGTTAAGCTGTTTTCATGACCTTATTTTTTTTTAGATTCTACACTATTCAAGCTACTTTTCATAATTTTTTCAGAATTTTTATAAAACGGTTAGTATTTTTTATATTTAATTTTCTTTAAAATCGTTTTTAATTCATAAAAAATTATAAAAAAGTCATAAAAATATATATATATTTTAAAAAATTTTCTTTTATCATATAGTTTCTAGAAAAATTAGTTTTGATTCTGTAGGGTTTAAATTGCAAAATTTCATTTTTTAAAGAACGAAATTTATTCCCGTTCACGTTTTTTGTGTTTTTAAGCTCAATTTAACTCCGTATTTGTTCTAGTTTTCTTTAATCTTACTTTTTAGTTAATTAGGGTTATTTAAAAGTGAAAAGATTCATTTTAAGATTATTTTTGAAAATTTAGGGTTTTTAGGCCCCGTTTGGATTCCCGTTTTGCATTTTTAGCTAAAAATTGTCTTCCCTTAAGTATTTTTAAGTTTTTACCTTAATTTTCTCGTAGTTTTAGAAAACCAATATCAATCTTATTCCATTCAAGCATCGATTCTCAAATCGACTCTCAACTTTCAATTGCTTTCCTCATCGGGGATAACGTCCCGGGAATTATACTTCCGGATTACTATAATTGTGATCTTTTGATTCCTACCCTCTTATCTATATGTATTATATTATAAGTATATTTTATATTATATATTTTTAAAAGGTGTAGCTCAGAAGTGACCACTCCTTCTTCTTCTTCTACCCCTCAATTTCCCGAGATTGCCGCTCTTGCTGACGCCGTTAAGGCTTTGGTTCTTCTGAGATCTCGTACTCCAGCTTCCATGAAAGTTGTTGAAGAAATTTGTTTTACTTGTGGTGGTCCACACCCTTACTACCAATGTCTTGCCATCGATGGAAGTATTTTTCCGGAACATCGAGATAATATTCAAGGTTATGTTTCAACAGCAGCAGTAAACTATAATCAGGGAAATACCGGATACCGTCCTCAAGGTGTTGCTAACCAAATTTGACCACCGGGTTTTGCTCATTTATCCTAACTAATTCCCGAACCAAAGATCACAAAAAATTTACCTTTTGTGTTTCTTCTTTTGCAACGTACTTGTTTTCTACACCTTTTAAAGTTAAACAAACTCTTTTGTGCGTTTTTCTTTTGAAGAGTTACCGAGAAGCAAGTTGATTATTAGGTTTACGTGTCTTATCTCATTGTCCGTATTTAAAATATATTGTTAATACATTGTTGAAAAAAAAACCAAAAAAATTAAAACTAAAAAATTAGTATAAATTTTCTTTTTACATTTTAGTGCATGCGCACTCGTTCTCAATCTTGTAATTCTAACCGTCAACAACAACAAGTCAACCCGACTTTTGTTGAACCATTTAATCTTGTTGAACCAATTCCCGTAGTTACGATGGATGATACTCGTACTATAGCTCAATTACTCGAAAGCACACCCACCGTGGGTTAGAGTATTCCATCGTTTCCCGAGATTACCCGCGGAAAACTTTGAGCATAACACGTTTGCTTACCCTCGTTCAAAACAAAAAAAAAACCAAAGTTATCTCGGACATGACAAAGAAGACCCTCATGCTCACATCCGTTATTTCAACAAGATCACTTCTAGACGATGCAGTTCCCCCCCGAACGTCCGAGTAACGTCTGTAAAGCATATGCTTTTCCCATTTTCAGCTCGATGGTGCAGCCCATATTTGCTTGAAAAAGAACCTCCTCCGATCGATTCAACATGGGATGATCTTGTTTCGAAATTCATCAACAATTGTCTCCCATCCTTCCAAAATACAACAAATCTCGAAATGAAATCACTAGTTTTCGAACCAAGAGTTGATGAACTTTCTACAAAGAGGGCCCAATTCAATGATTTTCCATCGAGCATAGCCCACATCATGGATTTTTATAGTTACCTCAACTTTCGCAACTTTCTATAATGCTTTGAACTCTAATGATCAAGATTTCATTAAATTCCGCCGCGAGTGGTAACTTTTTGGATAAAATGCCTCGTGATTGCTTAAGAATAATTGAAAGCAAATCCAAAGTTCGTAATTCACGTAACAAAACGGTTGTTGCCAAAGTGAGTTTGAGCTCTTCTACCCCCTGTATTTCTCCCGATGTTGTTGAACTTAAAGATATAGTGAAAGCTTTACTTCTCGAAAAGAAAAAACCAAACAAGCTCCACTCCCGTCAAAGCGGTCGAGGAAAGTTGTGTTACTTGTGGTGGTGCTCATTCTTACCGAAATTGTCCCGCCACCGATGGCAACGTTTATCGTGACAATATTCAAGAATTTGTTACTCAAGCAGCCGCAGCTAATTTCAATCAAGGAAATACCGGTTACCGAGCCCCGATTGCTAATCAAATTCGACCTCCCGGTTTTCCTCCCGTTCAACAAAACCAAGGAAATAACCAAAACCGTTACAACCAAAACCGGGGAAATACCTACAACCAAGGCCAAATTTATCGACCTCCGATTAATCAACCCCCGGTTCACCAAGCCCCACCTTACCAAGCTCCGGCTCCGCAAACACAAGGTGTGTCGAAGGATGACTTTCAAAATTACGTCAAAGCTAATGATGCAGTGATGAGAAATATGCAGAATCAGAATCAAAACTTGCAAAATCAAATGACCAATTTAACGGACATGCTTTCTAAATTTGTGAATTCTAATACCGCTTCTACTCCAGGTTCAGGGACACTCCCTAGTAATACCATTACTAACCCGAAGGTAGATTTGAAAGGTATTACCACCCGAAGTGGTGTTGCTTATCAAGGACCAACGATTCCTACTACTACTTCACCTCCTAAAGTAGTGGAACGTGAACCCGAGGTGACAAAGGACATGGTGTCTCCTATTAATAACGGAAGTACCAAAGATGTCCAACCTCCGGTTGTCCAAGTTGAAAATCAAAAACCAAATTCTGAACCCGCTGTTGCTCCCTTTAGTGCTCTAAAGCCTAACCCAAAACCGTCAATTCCATATCCTTCGAGACGTAATGATGAAAAGCTCCGTGAAAAAGCTAATGACAAAATTGAGAAATTCTACAAAATCTTTTAAGATATGAGTTTCGAAATTAGTTTAGCGGATGCTTTGATTCTTATGCCAAAATTTGCCCTCGACTCCATAAAGGCCTTAATCGAAACAAAGAAAAATTATGTAAAATGGCTAGAACTCTCCTTGAATGAGCATTGTTACGGGCGGGCGGCTCGGGTTCGTATCGTGTCGGTTCGTAGGTATCGGAGGAGCGGTTGCGACGTGGGGGAGGGGGGGGGGGGGGGGGTGGGGGAGCTGTGTCAAGGTGGCGCGAGAGAGGCGCAAGGTAGTACGGTGGAGAGCGCTGCGTAGTTAAAAAGGGACGGGGATGGGTGTGTGAGATAGGTCCCTTGTGTTGGGGTAGAGACAAGATTTAGACTCTTATTGACTCAGTAGGTCTTCGGGTGAAATGTCTTATGATGTACATTAAGCCGTAGCTTCCAGTATATGGCATGAATTTGATGACTATGTTAGCCAACCTAAACTGCCTAAACAGAACCCGAGATGGCCGAGACCAAGGATCAATCATTATGTGCGCGGCGGAGAGCATATATTATCACAGGGTCCTTATGAAATTATATGGGTGGCACTCATAATGGGTAACTTGCTTGATATGGATGAAGGAAGTGTGAGAGGAGGAGAAAAGAAAAACAAAGCTTTTCTTCTGCTTTCAGATCAATCCCCAGCGCGTTTTGCACCGACGTTCTCTGCCCCCCCCCCCATACATCTTTTGGGTAGGTTTGAGCGCTCCTCGGATGGGTAGTTAGTGGATTTGGTTGCGCGACTAGCTAGAATGCCCGCCCAACTTATGGTTGGTGTTTAAGATCTTGATTGTAGTGTGTGGTGTAGTGAGATTTCTACTTGATACGTCTATGTCATATGATTCTTCAGATGACAACTTCGGCTTAGATTACAATGTGTTAGTAATAGTAATAGCCGAGAGAAGAGGGTCGGGGGGTCTCAATTATTGCGTGATTGCGCAGTAGTGAGAGCTTAGATGTTTGAGTAGGTGTTGGTTGAAGATTTCCTGGCGAGATAATTTGGTTGGTAGAGTGAATAGGTCTGTAGTTGAAGTATAAGTATAATTTTTGTTATCTATGTAGACCTTCATTATTTAATTCGGTACTTGACTAATTTATCATTTTCCTGTCTGCTATTGTTGTAGTGTGTAATGCGACTATCGGAGTGTCTAGATTGGAGGATCTGGATTTGCATGTATGAGACATATTGAAAGCGATCAAATGCGGCTCTGGAATTTTGGTACGCACAGTTATGGTAACATTCAATCTTGACCAAACTTCAAGATACTCTTCTAATTACGATGATATGACGGCGAACCGAATCGACGTCATTGAAATGGCTTGTGGAGGAGTATTCTCAAAATTTCTCGGTTTTTTCCGAATGTGATCGCAATTGGCAATCCTAAACTCCGTATTATGAACCCGTATCGTTTCTATCCTCTTCTCCAACTCTCACTCCTTTCGGGGATAGTGATTTTCTTCTTGAGGAAGTCGATGCTTTCCTCGCTCTTGAAGATGATCCAACTTCACCGGAAGTTGATGACTCTTACTATGACTCGGAGGGGGATATTCTACTTCTTGAATCATTTCTCAATGATGATCCATCACCCCCTCCCAACCAAGGAAATTATTTGCCTAAAATTCGAAAAGAACTAAAAATTTGTGAAGCTAAAAAATCTTCAATTGATGAACCTCCCGAAGTCGAACTCAAGGATTTACCTCCTCATCTCGAATATGCATTTTTGGAAAGTGACAACAAGTTGCCCGTCATAATTGCTAAAGACTTAAGCGTCGAGGAAAAATCCACTCTCATAAAGGTTTTAAAGTCACATAAGTGATCCATCACTTGGAAACTCTCCAACATCAAAAGTAATAACCCGGAATTTTGTACTCACAATATTCTTATGGAAGAGGATACAAACCGGCGGTTCAACACCAAAGGCGGGTGAATCCAAAGATCCACGATGTCATCAAAAAGGAGGTTGAAAAACTTCTTGACGCTGGATTAATTTACCCGATCTCGGATAGTCCTTGGGTAATCCCCGTACATTGCGTACCGAAAAAGGGTGGCTTTACCATTGTTGAAAATGAAGAAAATGAATTAATTCCGACTCGATTGGTTACGGGATGGCATGTATGCATTGAATACCGCAAGTTAAATGAAGCCACTCCTAAAGACCACTTTCCACTACCGTTTATGGATCAAATGCTTGAGAGATTAGCGGGAAACGAGTACTATTGCTTTCTTGATGGTTTCTCGGGTTATTTTCAAATTCCCATCGACCCTCATGATCCAGAAAAGACAACATTCACGTGTCCTTACGGAACGTTCGCCTACTGTCGCATGCCTTTTGGCTTATGCAATGCGACATGCACGTTTCAAAGGTGTATGATGGCTATCTTTCATGATATGATTGAAAAAATGATGGAAGTCTTTATGGATGACTTTTCGATCTTTGGGAATTCATTCGAAAATTGTCTCTCTCGTGTAGACAAGATGCTTCAAAGGTGTGAAGACACCAATCTTTGTCTAAATTGGGAAAAGAGTCATTTTATGGTTAAGGAAGGCATTGTCCTTGGCCATAAGATTTCCAAAAATAGGATTGAGGTTGATAAAGCCAAAGTCGATGTGATTGCTAAGTTACCTCATCCCACCACCGTTAAGGGTGTTCGGAGTTAAGGGTGTTCGGAGTTTTCTCGGTCATGCCGGTTTCTACCGACGGTTCATTAAGGATTTTTCCAAAATTTCCCGACCAATGACTCATCTTCTTGAGAAAAATACTCCGTTCATCTTCTCCAATGAATGTATTCAAGCTTTTCAAACGTTAAAGAAAAAACTTACCGAAGCTCCAATCTTGATTGCCCCAGACTGGGACCTACCCTTTGAGCTTATGTGCGATGCAAGCGACTTTGCCATAGGTGCAGTCTTGGGGCAACGTCATGAAAAACACTTTAGGCCTATACACTATGCTAGTAAAACAATGAACGAGGCGGAATCGCATTACACCACGACAGAGAAAGAAATGTTAGCCGTGGTGTATGCCTTTGAAAAATTCCGATCTTACCTCATCTTGAACAAAAGCATAGTGTATACGGATCACTCTGCCCTAAAATATCTCTTTGCTAAAAAAGATTCCAAGGCGAGATTGCTCCGGTGGGTTCTCCTCCTTCAAGAGTTCGATTTCAACGTAATTGACACAAAAGGAGCCGAGAATCTCGCGGCCGATCATCTTTCCCGATTAGAAAATCCGTATGAAAATGTGCTCGACCCAAAAGAGGTGAATGAAAAGTTTCCTCTCGAGACACTTAATATGGTGACTTCTCATGGTAACTTAAGTACCCCGTGGTTTGCCGATTATGCAAATTACCACGCGGGGAATTTCATTGTTAAAGGGATGTCATCCTAGCAGAAAAACAAGTTTTTCAAAGATGTTAAACACTACTTTTAGGATGACCCCTATTTGTTCAAGATATGTGCGGATCAAATGATCCGGCGGTATGTTGCAGGCCAAGAAGTTGTTGACATCCTCACAGCTTGCCATAGTGGACCCACCAGGGGACATTACGGTGCCAACTAGACTGCCAAAAAGGTTTTTGACTCAGGATTTTATTGGCCCACGATTTACAAAGATGCCCATGACTTGGTCACCCGATGTGATACTTGTTAGCGTCAAGGAAAAATTTCGCAGCGTGATGAAATGCCTCAAAATTCCATCCAAGTTTGCGAAATCTTTGACGTATGGGGCATAGATTTCATGGGGACGTTCCCGTCTTCACGAGGGAATAAATATATACTCGTGGCGGTCAAATATTTGTCAAAATGGGTTAAAGCGAAAGCGCTCCCCACAAACGACGCCCGAGTTGTTTGCAAATTTCTTAAATCTCTCTTCGCCCGATTCGGTGCCCCTCGTGCTATCATAAGTGATCGCGAAACCCATTTTTGCAATGACCAATTTGCAAAGGTCATGCTTAAATATAGAGTTACTCACCATCTCTCCACCGCGTATCATCCACAAATAAGTGGGCAAGTTGAGGTATCCAATCGTGGCTTGAAACGAATTCTTGAAAGGACCGTAGGCGAAAACCATGCCTCTAGGTCGGATAAATTAGATGATACACTTTGGGCCTTCTGTACAGCGTACAAAACACCCATCAGGTGTACCCCATACAAGCTCATGTATGGAAAGGTATGTCATCTACCGATTGAGCTCGAGCACAAAGCCTACTAGGCCTTAAAGCATGCAAACTTTGACCTTGAGACCGTGGGTGATCATTGTAAAGTTCAACTCAATGAATTAAATGAACTCCGTGATCATGCCTATGAGAACTCTTTGATCTATAAAGAGAAAACAAAGAGGATCCATGACTCTAAGATCAAAAACCGCGTTTTCAACGTCGGTGATCAAGTCCTCCTCTTTAACTCTAGATTGAAGATATTCTCGGGCAAATTAAAATCTCATTGGTCTGGACCATTCACCATTACCCAAGTCTTTCCATATGGCACCATTGAGTTATCCCAAGACTCCGGGCCAAATTTCAAGGTGAACGGTCATCGAATTATGCACTACTTTGGAGGGGACGTACCAAAATTGGTTGTCCTGGATCTCCAAACCTTCCCCAAGGACAAATGAATGCGAGGATTGGGTCAAGCTTAGTGACCCTAAACAAGCGCTTCGTGGGAGGCACCCCATGCTTATCTTTTATTTTCTTTCTTCTTTCTTGTTAGGAATTATTGTAAACATACTTAATTTTGGTTTTCCTTTCTCATTTGCTTGTGTTTTTGTGATTGTCCAGGATTGTCCCGGATTTTTGAAGCCTCTCGTGCTCGCGGTTTTTTATCCTCAAGCAACTCGAGCTTCAATCCTCAGCTTCATTTGGGAATCTAATATCCTAATCTTATCGACTAACGTTTATCTTTAAGACATACTTAATAAATGGCATAGGATGTTACGTAGCGACCCTTCTTAAAACATTGAGACAATGTGTAGTTCTAGTATGGGGGGAATTATCGATTTGATTGTGCATGCAGTCGTTGTTTTCGCGTAATCCTATTTTTACCACCAAAATTTCAAAAAAAATTAAAAAATAAAAAATTTCAAAAATAAAATAAGGTTTTGGTCATAATATTGACTTTCCTGCTGGTAGAATAAGAAAAATTTTGACTCGATCGAGCGAGGTTGAGCTTCTAGCTTGTTCCTACCGTTTAGACTAAGCGTTCGTAGAAATTTCACAAGAACCGAAAATGATGGAGTTAATTATGAGTTGGATGCTAAACAAGGATTAGTTGGAAATCTTAAGACTATGTATGTAGATTTGTGATTTTATATATCCCATAAGCTCCTAACCGGACTAATAATACGAGCAATTTTGGAAATTAAACTTTAAATCAAAAAATTTTTTATGTTAGTTGATAGCAATAATTTTAGTGTTAGTTCAAATTTATACTTAAATTTTTCAAAAAGAAGTCTCTTAAGAATACGTAAATTAAGTATATATATATATATAAATATATAGTAAAATATATATATATATTATATATAAATAAATATATAAATAATATAATGAAAAAAAAAAAAAAATGAATAATAATTATAAACTGTGTGGCTGAAAAAAGTTTGCTGCATCTGCCAGCTCCACAACCGATGTAGCAGCCTTCAAATGAGAAGCCCAAAGTAGGATGGAATAAAAATCCAAGACTAATAAAAGTTTGTTGCATCTTGCCGGCTCACAACCGATGTTGCAGCCTTCTATAAGGTCGAGGGTTATAATTGTATCATGGTTATGTTTAATATTAAGTGTGAATTAATAAATGTAAGATCTCTTTTTGTTAAAGTTAAATATGCTTTTGAACTTTGACTAATTAATTTTAAGTTTTTAAATAAGCTATGTGTAAACGAGAAACCTAAGAGTTTTTGAAACCAAAGGTCCGTGAGTCCCGATACTAGTCTCTGTGGGGTGTCAAAAGCCTGGTCACTTAGCCGCAAGGTTGGGATGTGCCGAGACGAAAGTCGCTACATGGGATGATCTCGCCTTCAAACTTATTATTCTCTGGTGAAACGTGAAGCATATAATTTTGCAAAACGTTGATCCATGGTTGAAATTCAAAATGGCACATTCACCTAATGTATAATAATTGTCGGGAGTGAAAAGTTCACAAGTTGTAAATATGAGTAGTGTTAGCATCTTAACTGATATTTAACAGAGATTTTTCGTTTAAAAACATGTTTGGGACGAGTGAAAAGTAGAGGACGATGAATTTATCCTTTTTGGGGCATTTTAGGATTGAAATGCATCTTGTTCTATGATCCCTAACGGTTATGAAAATAACGAAAGTCGAAATATTCAAGTTAATTGCTTAAATATTAAAAAAAAGGAAAAATACAAAAATATGTAGGAATAAGTGTATATCTTTAAGAATGATAAAAACAGGGATTTTCGAAGCTATTGATTCTTTAATTTCCCTTAATGAACACTTTAGCTACTTTTCGAGGTAATTTTTCGAGGGGGATTGAGATTCTTAGTTTTCTAAGTGCTTACTTATAGCATTGCGTGAGGAAGCCCCACGGCAATATCTTAGTATGGGGGATTTTGGTATGTGTTTAATTACACATACATTTGACTACTAAAAATGGACTTAATTGCCAAAAAACATACAAAAAATACATTGTATTTGTATGTTTTTCATTTGTATTATGCAGTAAGGGGGGATTAATCCAATAAAAGGACAAAAATCAAAAGCCAAACGACAAAAACGGACACCATGAGAACGGAAAGACGGTGAACAGTCAAAAAGACAAAGTCCCAAAGTCAACTAAAAAGTCAAAGACTCAAAGTCAACCCCGGGAAGTGGCATTGGAAAAAGCATCGAAAACCGAACCCGAAAACCTAAATTGTCAAAAGTGGCCCTACCCGTACCCACCTAGTGGGCCCGGGTCAGCCCACTTATACTTTACAAACCTTAAAGACTTATAAAAGCCCAACACTTTTTTAATAACAACCGGCCCCAACAATGAGCCCAACCCATCCACCCTTTATAACAATCCTGTCCACCCGTTACCTTTTAACCCTTACACCGTTAGTCCTTTAAGGACTAACGGTGCAAACATCACTATAACCAAAAGGGCCAAATTTGCAAACCTCAAGGACGATGGATGCCATACATCAATATACTCTGAGGGACCATTCTTGCCTTTTTCCAAACTTTAAAAAATTACGCCAACAACTGTTCATTATCTCCCTGAGTTATGTCTTGTATCCACTACCCGCCAAAATGACAGACCAACACTGTTCCCCTTTCTTCTCCCTTTGTCTACCCACACCTTATCCCACCAAAATCCACCTTAGCAATCCCTTGCAAGCTTATTCATCCAAGGAACAAGACAAGAAATCAAGGGTAGAGATGATATGATTTGGACACTACTCAATTTCAATGGCCAATATTGCTTTTTGATGCTACTCACACAACAAACACACCCGCAGGAGCTCTCACAAAGAAAGCACAAGTACTAGAATCTTCTTTTGCTTAGTATAAATAGGCTCATTTGTAAGCCTTTGTAGCAGTTAGTTTTTACTTAAGTTTTTCACCTAGTTAATTTTTATTGTAATCTTTTAAATATTGTAATGTTTGTTTTTATGAGTTAATGAAATTTTAGTTTTAGCTTAAAATTTGTTTGATAATACCTCAATTGAGAATATTATATTTTGGTATTTTTACCAATTTGTGAATTTTATTTCTTTTTATGGAAAATGCTTTTTTTTTTAATTTTTTTTTATGATAATTATACTAATAAAAGAAAATGAAAAATATTTTTGTACTTTTTATATTTTTATAGAAGAAAATATTCACAGATTTAAACACAAATTGTCAAACGTAACGATATTCTTTTTCACAGCCTCCCCGGCAGCGGCGCCAAAATTTGACTCGCTTCTTCTTACCCCTTTTTATATATAAATAAATATAAACATATATAAATATACAACAAGGGTTAAAATCCGCGAGATCAATAAAACCGGAAGCAGTATAGAGTGTTCCCGGGTCGTTATGTCCCAACGAGGCTTGAATGGAAAATCGAATTACGGATTGATGTTTGATGATTGAATGACAAAGATTTGGATATGATTGGGCACTAACACTAATAAGCAAATACACTAGAAGAGAAGCAAGAAAAATAAGCTAGAGCAGGCTTGAAGCTAGAAATGGTAAAAACACTTAAACAGTACTAATAACAGTACTAACAGTATTAACTGTCAGTACTAACTTGGAGTTAGTACTGCTAGTTATAAGTTAGTACTGTTAGCTTACTAAAACACAATGAAACGAGAAATAAGCAAATAAGCTAAAACAGATATTTAACTATCCCTAATAAGCATTTAGACATAAGAATAAGCAACTGCAATAAACTAGAATGGAGAATAAACTAAAAAATTACAAACTGGTAAACTTTTGAAAATACTTTGAAAAGGAAAATAAGCTTAAATAAGCTTACTCCTCAAGACAGTAAAGGAAAATGGATTAATCTACTCTAAAAAGCTAAGGAAATCTGAAATAAGCAGAAATAATAAGCTGATAAGCTAAAATGAACCACCAGTACTAACAGTTTTAACTGCCAGTACTAACTTGGAGTTAGTACTGCTAGTTTTAAGTTAGTACTGCTAGCTTTAGAATCCAAAAATCTGAACTAGCAG